>JBBIGC010072626.1:0-10658 GCA_037576955.1 Lepidarchus adonis
TCTATCTATCTATCTATCTATCTATCTATCTATCTATCTATGTATGTATGTAATGGGATATTCATTAATCTGCTGTTCTGCTGGTTGAAGTGGTGTAAAATGTTGCTTTCATTCTCCTAAACTACCATTTTACTTTACATTATTTTCTTCAAAATATTATTAAAGTATTTATGTAAAAGGAATAAACCCAGTTAGTTTTAGGTTGGAAAGACAAATTATATTTACAAAATTAAAGTAACAATTTATCTGTTAAAAGAAGTAAAACCTGCTAAAAACTTTGTATTAATGTAAGTTATTGTTATTTAATATGCCATAATTCTAAACATTGATCTTTAACAAACATCATATTTTACAATATAACTGCATTTATTTAAATAGCACATTTTATCAAGTAACTATTTTTTTTTTATTATGCAATAAAATATCGTTACTTTGTAAAAATAGATGTAAAAATAGTCTAATTCAGGATTTTTTTTAGATCTTTTAGATTTATACTGAAGAATGTTTAAAATCCATTTGTGGAACTAAGTAATTTATTTTTGTTCATTTATTTGACCTTTTTCTCAACATTTAGTGAAAGAAAACTCAATGTTTACACTTTACAGTGTAGATAGGGACTAACTTCAGTAGAAGTAATTGAGTAATAACTACTCTACTGAGCACATGTAACTGTAGAGTCTGAAGGAGCTGAAGAGTGTTCTGGACCATTTCAGGGTAAAATCAGACTCCAGAGGTGTGAAGTGTAGTAAAGCTGCCCAGTGTAAGATTTAGGAAGCGAGCGAAAGAGAAATACTTCCTTACCTCTCTCAAACCCTGCGAGCGCCACCAAGAGCAGCACTGAGGCAGCAGCTCTCATCCTGGAGGTCGTAGAGGAGTGAACGGCTGCGATGGAGGGTGATGTGGACTTTGGCGGCCGCTTGGGTCAACTCGGGATATTATACTGCAGAGAGCATCACATGTTTTGCATGAACAGGCCGGCACTTCCATTCCTACCTGCCAGAAGCTGGGTGGCACATCTCGGCCACTGGACAGACGGCCATTATCTCAGCACTGAATGACCGCTATTGTGGGCACCCGGGTCAGATGTCCCGTCATTGTGCGTGCCAGTGACTGAAGTGTGTGTGTGTGTGTGTGTGTTTGTAGGAAATATCAAAGTAAACAAAGCCTTTATGGATCCGGATATGGGACCTGAGGACCTATGTGTGCGATTAGTACAGATGTTTGTGTGTGAAGGTTACAGATGCAGTAAAGTGTAAATATTTACATGAAATGCATTTCTGCACAACACACTGATCAGCCATAACATTAAGACCACTGGCAGGTGAAGTGAGCAACATTGACTCGTTATTCCATTACAGTGGCACCTGTCGGGGGTGGGGGTGGTATTCAAGGCAGCAACTGGGTGGTGCAGGCTGCTTTATTAGAAACAGCCACCTTGTGATTCCACTCTTTGGCCACTTTATTAGAAACACCAACCTTGTAGCTCCACTTTTTGGCCACTTTATTAGAAACACCTACCTTGTAGCTCCACCCTTTGACCACTTTATTAGAAACACCAACCTTGTGCGTCCATCCTTTGGCCACTTTATTAGAAACACCCACTGTTCTTTAACTATACAGTACACCATCAGGGAAGAGGTTTCAAATAAAGTGGCCAGTGAGTCTAGACAGAGAGAACAGTTGAACTTTAGAGGAACCAGGTGGTTTCACTGTTACAGGAGAACATCTGTACCTCATCATGTTATCAGCAGCTGAGCAATGACCAGTGAGAGCAGCTTTATCTCAGCGCAGCGCAGCCTCCAGGCTTCCGTTACAGTGGAGCTAAAACAGCGTCTACTACTGATAGGAAAATTCCGCTGGAACTGCTCCCTCTCATCTATTAACTGCTCCTGTACTGTGCTCTTGCAGGTGGGTGAAAAAATATGCATCATAATATCACAATGTTTTCAACCTGATATTATATCAAAACAGTGATGCCATAAATCAGCATTTATTTATATTTTCAATTTTAAAATGTATTTATTTTTTTTATTTTAGAACATCAGTCTATTCCCAAAACATTGCTGCTGAAGTCCACTAGATGGTGCAACTCCATGATTTCTGTTGCTTCACAATGGAAACAGTAAAGGAGGTCAGTGATGGAGACAGTTGGAGATGTTCAAAACATTACTGCACTTTTAGATTTTCATTTGAAACAATGAAGATGTGGGGAGTAGGAGTTGGTTGTTGGATCTCCAGGAGCAGGATAAGAGCAGAATCTCCAGGAGCAGGATAGGATCAGGATCTCCATGAGCAGGATAGGATCAGGATCTCCAGGAGCAGGATAGGATCAGGATCTCCATGAGCAGGATAGGATCAGGATCTCCATGAGCAGGATAGGATCAGGATCTCCATGAGCAGGATAGGATCAGGATCTCCTGGAGCAGGATAGGATCAGGATCTCCAGGAGCAGGATAAGAGCAGAATCTCCAGGAGCAGGATAGGATCAGGATCTCCAGGAGCAGGATAGGATCAGGATCTCCAGGAGCAGGATAAAAGCGGGATCTCCAGGAGCAGGATAGGATCAGGATCTCCTGGAGCAGGATAAAAGCGGGATCTCCAGGAGCAGGATAAGAGCAGAATCTCCAGGAGCAGGAAAGGATCAGGATCTCCAGGAGAAGGATAGATTCAGGATCTCCAGGAGCAGGATTGGGAAACTGCTTTATAGTAAACTTGAAAAGATTATACTTATACTTATATTTATAATAAAACATTTAAATAAAAAATGAATAAATGATAAATGTTATTGTAACTCCACTTCATTAATTAATTACTAATTAATTCCTATTATTAGAATCTCAGAAGATTTGCCTTCCCTAGCTGTAGAGGGTGAAGTTATTTACACAGAACTAAACAGAGCAGTTGACCTGGGGCACAAAAACTAAAGCTGTAATTAAACCTGAGGAGCTTCCAGCTCATACTGAGTTATGGTAACTTCTCAGCGAAGCTCTGTGTGAGTCTATGGAACAGTGATGGTGGTGAAATAGTGAATCTGATCTAAATCACTTTGGGGTCTCACAACACCGCACATGCCTCACCTTAATGGAAGAACGAGTGAGGGAGTTTTTAGAGACATTAAATCTTTATTGTTTTATTATTGCATGTAAACAATGTGCATTTTAGAAGATATCTTCATCAGTTCTAAGAAATATTTGTTGTGAAAGTTAATACAAACCACATTGGTTACAAATCCACAAAAATATAATGTTTTTTGTAAACTATTGCGCAGATCCGACCTCAAAGAGTCTAAACTCTCAGAGCTTATAACAAACTCATCAGATGATTAGAAATACAGTTGAACACCAATTAGACGCCTCAGTTTAACTGAGAAGACCTTTTAATCAGCACTGGCAGTGCGTCACAATGGCCAGCAACGGCTTCATAAATAAGGCCTTAAATCACACTACACTCAAAATAGTATCTTTATCAAGTAGATCCAACTTGTTAAGAAGAATTTGTGAATATGTTGATTAAGTAAAGTCCCTGAAGGCGGAGTTTAAATTAAATGCGTTACTATTAATACAACTCAAAAGCACTTTACAGGCCTCATCAATCTTTGGTCTCTTCTGGATCCCTCCACCCTGTAAATATGGACTTCACTAAAGGCACAAAGCTGCCGATGTGCAGCTGAAATTTAAAACTTAAGGGATTTGGGTGCAGAATTTAGTTTAACATGTCTGATCACATGTTTGGGACTGACTGTAATAAACTTCCACTGCTCAGTAAAGCAGCAGTAACAGTGCAACCGGTCTGTTTTATGCTTTGGGCTCTGATTACATGACCAAAATGAAAATATCTGCTCATTTTAACATCAGCCTTGAGCAAATTCACAAAACACAGCCTACTGCCACAAATGAGAGTTACCGTCCCATAGTGGCTTCATTTGATTGCAGAAAAAGGGAAAAATTGCAGTTACGGCTGCCGTCAGCCAAAACCCATTCTTACCTACATCTTAAAGAGCCCATAACCAACTTTTTTGTTCATAATTTAATTTGTTCTTGGAATACTTAAACATTTGTGTGTTATTTAAAAAAAAAGGGGTTGTGTTTCTTTTCTGCATCATCCTCTACCTGTATCGCTTACAATGAAACGGGGCTGTTCTGATTGGCTGACCTGTATTGTGCATCACTCAATAAGCAGTGTATATCGTTAGAGTAAATGGGCGGGGCTAAACTGCTGCCGGTTGGATAGTAGTGTTAACACGCAGTTGTAAACAGGCTATTTTGGCAGCTCGGTTTCTGTACATGGGCATTGGGGATTAGGGAAGTGAACGGTTAACTCAAAATAAATTGAATTCTTATTTTCGAAAAAGCTGCGACATTTCAGTGCCAATAGGACCAATATGACCAGCAAGACTGGACTAATCAGGACCAATAAGACCAGCAAGACCAACGTGACCAACAGAATCAACAGGACCAGCAGGAACAGCAAGACCAACATGACAAACAGAATCAACAGGACCAGCAAGACCGGACCAGTCAGGACCAACAAGACCAACACAACCAACAAAATCAACAGGAACAGCAGGAACAGCAAGACCAACAAGACTGGACCAATCAGGACCAACAGAACAAACAGGACCAGCAAGACTGGACCAAACAGGACCAATAAGACCAACACAACCAATAGAATCAACAGGAACAGCAGGAACAGCAAGACCAACAAGACTGGACCAGTCAGGACCAACAGAACCAACAGGACCAGCAAGACTGTACCAATAAGGACCAACAGTACCTGCATCTACTTAAACAAGCTTAAGTAAAGATCTTCAGCTTTGGTCAAGATGTCAAAAGCCACAGTCGTCCTGATTTGTGCTGTAGGTAAGTGAAGCTGAGATAATCCTGTAATTCTGAAAAAGAAGATTGTGCCGTTTTTACCTCCTACAGAGGTTCAGTGATCGAGGGGCCAGGAAATAAAAACTGAGGATTTCATGTGGGTTGTTCAGTTTTAGATTACAAGTCACAAAGCTTTGTAAAGACAACTTCTGGTTTAGTATGAACTTATTAACATTAATTATTATCACTGAATTAACGCAACCACCCAGTCTCGTAAAAAAGCAAAGCAAAATTTAACGTCTAGACCTGTGGGACCCTCATCTGGTCCTGGAGGGCTGATGTCCAGCATGGTACCATGGGATCATACCCTAGTTCAATGAGCTGAACCAGGTGTGTTTGAAATCACCAAACTCCTCTCCAAAACCAGATTTGAGCACACGCCGTACGGCTACAGACCGACTCGTACCATCAACACTTCTCATCCCATAACCACTCAACATTAAGGTCCCGGAGAACCACAGTCACACAAACTGTCCACTAAGGCTGCACAATATATTGTCTGTACATCGTTATCGCAATACCGGTCTCTGCAACACTGACATTCCAGAGGGCTGCAGTATGCAAATGAGCCTCAAGCTTTTTATAACTTTCCTGTGAAGGGCCAGGGCTAAACTGTTGTAGGACACATAAGGAAAAATATGTTAATGTGTCGGTTTTGTGACCTCACAAATATTATGATTTGTTTCTAAAGCTTAGTTTCCATATATGGACTGTATGGGCGAAGGTTTAACAATATTTACACACTACAGGCCTTTTTAATTAGCGAAATGCGATAAAAGCCCTTTAATTTATTGAAAAAAAATCACAATATAATCACTGTATAAATTCGCAATTCTTTCTGTATCGTGCAGCCCTACAGGTCACTTTATTAGAAACACCAACTTTATAGCTCCAGTAGATGTACAGTTACAGCCCATCTGTTGCTTCAGACCCTCTATACCCAGTTTCTGGCCACAGGACCAACGCTGTCCAGGCAGAATTTGGGTTGTAGACCTCTCTGTGGAGTGTAGGTGCTAGTAGGGGTGCAGTGGTATATGGTGCAAAAAAACTGCTAATGAGTAAACTGTATTCATTTGCGCACAAAAAAAGGAATAAACAATTGGTATTAATTTACTAAACTTCAAGCAAGAAAAAAACATGAGTAATGAACTAATACCAAGTGATATATTTTTCAGCTGCAGTAGCTAGCTTTGGAAAATGGCTGATGCTCAGCTGTGTTCAGTAGCTAGCTGTGGAAAATGGCTGATGCTAAGAAGTGTTCAGTAACAAGCTGTGGAGAATGGCAGATGCTAAGGTGTGTTCAGTAGCTAGCTGTGGAAAATGGCTGATGCTAAGCTATGTTTAGTAGCAAGCTGTTGAAAATGACTGATGTTAAGCTGTGTTCAGTAGCTAGCTGTGGAAAATGGCTGATGCCAAGCTGTGTTCAGTAGCTAGCTTTGGAAAATGGCTGATGCTCAGCTGTGTTCAGTAGCTAGCTGTGGAAAATGGCTGATGCTCAGCTGTGTTCAGTAGCTAGCTGTGGAAAATGGCTGATGCTCAGCTGTGTTCAGTAGCTAGCTGTGAAAAATGGCTGATGCTAAGATGTGTTCAGTAACAAGCTGTGGAGAATGGCAGATGCTAAGGTGTGTTCAGTAGCTAGCTGTGGAAAATGGCTGATGCTCAGCTGTGTTCAGTAGCTAGCTGTGAAAAATCGCTGATGCTAAGATGTGTTCAGTAACAAGCTGTGGAGAATGGCAGATGCTAAGGTGTGTTCAGTAGCTAGCTGTGGAAAATGGCTGATGCTAAGGTGTGTTCAGTAGCTAGCTGTGGAAAATGGCTGATGCCAAGCTGTGTTCAGTAGCTAGCTGAGGAAAACACTGAAGAGGTACAAACTGAGATGCAATCTGTGATGTCTCCACCTATTAACAAACTTTTAGATGAGGGAAGCTGTCTAACGTGGTGAAATTTCTCTCTCGTGTGTTTGGTCTTGCTCACAGTTCAGTGAATTAATCTTTTAGTCTTTGAAATTTTGAACAAAGACTCGTTCTGTGAATGTGGCAGTTAAGGTCTTTTTTGAGGGTGGTCTGAGGATACGCAGAGACTGAACACCGATGGAGGACTAGAGGACGGTTAATAACCTGTGTATGGACAGATGGGCTCCAACGCTACATCAGAGAGGTGGAGCTACAGTAAAGTGGGATTTCTAACACAGTGGACAGTGTTTTTACCTCTACGGCTCTCCAGAACTGGACTCTACACCTACAGCTCTCCACGGAGCCGAGTGTGCAGGTCTTCCTGGTCGATTTTGGCAGTCTGGTCGTGCCAGCGGTGGTGGGCCAGGAGAGCCACATTGCGGGCGGAGATGGCGCTCATTTCCATGCAGCTGGCGGCCCATTCTATGCTATTGAGATAGAACAAGCGGTCGTGCAGGACGAATGACGGTGCACGCCGCTGTGGAGGACTGTACCAGGGGTAAGCCAACCAGCGCTTCTCCCACACCCCTTCCCACGACACGAAAACGTCCCGCAGCTGCTCCTCAGGCAGCGGGTTCGGAGAAAACATCTTCCACACTTTGTTCTCGCTGGCTGGGGGCCGGCGGTAACCGGGAGGAATGTGGGTCGGGTCCAGTGCGCTCAGGCTGTTGATGGCCAGCGCCTTGTTATCTGTGGTCAGAATATCGGTAACGAAAAAGTAGTCTGGATTCTGATTCTTTCCTAGGTATGACATGTTGAGCCGTCCTAGGACAAGTGTGGTCACGATCTGCTGGAAGCGACCGGGGAAGTGAGATGGGACTGGAGGTGAGAAGCCATTGAAGCTAATGTCAGACAGGCCCTGATGAAGGGGTGTGGCCACAATCACAATGTCATAAAGGGAGTGGGCGGAGCCAGAGTCGCCAACGTAGTTCACCTCGTAAAGGTTCGATACAGTGCCTGATTGGAGGGAAGAGAGAGTGGGAGAGAGAGAGAGAGGTCTTGGTCAATTATTCAGCCCAAAATGTTCAGAACAGTTTAGTTCAGTTCTGTAACCTTGCTATTTTCTATCATGATGCCTAAAGTGACCCGAATGGGTAAATAAACAGTGAGCTAAATGGACATGATCACATTGTGTTGAACAATTTTTTTGGTCACCAGCAGCAATACCGCCAGTAACCACTAGAGTAACCACTGATAACAGCTTGCTGCCCCAGTCATCCCTACACCTGGTAACGTATAATTAAAGCATATTAATTCAAGCCCACCTGACCCTACAGAGAACAATGGGATTGTATTTGGGCAATATTAACTATAGTCAGCCAAAGGTGGTAGTATTCCATGCAACACAACTAACCTTAATTAGACTGTGATATTCACAGACAGGACAACTGTCTAGACTAGTGACAGCTAATGCAACACTGTGGTAGAAGGGGATATATAGACTATATCACCAAAATTATTTGCTCATCCGCCTTTACACGCATTAACTTAAGTGATGTCCCATTCTTAATCCATAGGGTTTAATATAACATGAGTCCAGATGTTGCAGCTAGAACAGCTTCAACTCTTCTGGGCAAAGCCCCAAGGTGTAGGGTGTGTTTATGGGAATGTTTGGCCATTCTTCCAGAAGCACATTTGTGAGGTCAGACACTGAAGTTGGGCGAGAAGGTCTGGTTCACAGTCTCCACTCTAATTCATCCCAAAGGTGATCTATTGGGTGAAGATCAGGCCAGTCAAGTTCTTCCACACCAAACTCACTCATATATATGTCTTTACGGATCTTGCTTTGTGCGCTGGTGCGCAGTCATGTTGGAACAGGAAGGGGTCATCAACTATTTCCACAAAGTTGGGAGCATGAAATGGTCTTTTGGTGTTGAAGCATACACAGTTCCTTTTACTGGAACTAAGGGGCCATCCCCAGACCCTGAGAAGCAACTTCACACCATAATGCCCCCTCCACCAAACTTTACACTTGGCACAATGGAGTCAGACAAGTATCGTTCTCCTGGCAACTGTCAAACCCAGACTCGTCCATCAGATTGCTAGATGGAGAAGTGTAATTGGTCACTGGCCATTGGCCTGAACTAACCTTGATTTTTAGGTTTGTTAATGAAGGAATGGCATACCAGCTTTGGACGGCCTCGTCTTAAAAGAAATAGCCGTGACCCGGGCTTGGATGAGTTCAGCTTTGCTGTGGTACAGGAGCCCTGAGCAAACCCGCTTATTACCTCCATCCACCGCCCACAGCCCAGGGTCAGCACCGGCCAGGGACACAGCACCTGCAGAGGAGAAACTTGTTTTTTGTCACATTGTCATTTTTTAAAAAGATGGAAAAAATGAAGACCAGCAGTGCCATATATTTAAAAATATCAAAGTATGAATACAAATTATCTTTATTCAGTGTTTCTCACATTAGGTTGAAGAGATGTCGCAACAAATGGACGTCAATCACCAATAGTAACCCCCCTCCACCTTTTCGTCTGCAAGCTTTCACTTTCTACCCCCGTGTTTTAACAGAATTTATTCCCTAAAAGGTATGAAATGGCTTAAAACAAACCTCTGATTTCTGAAGACAGTAATATGAGTGTAACATGCATAATTACTCATTTCTGTCGCGATATCTGAGGGTTCTTGACGTATATTAAGTGGCTCTGTTTCAACTTATCGCTGCATTCTGTGCTAAACCACTCCCACAATAACAGCAGCATCACAGACAAGTATCACCGCCGAACAGACAGAGGGATGATTTTAGTAGTGATGCTTTATCTTCTGTCAAAACAAATGAAAAGAAGCTGCATGACATTTTGTGGCCGTAAATACCATCACCATTCCGTCTGTGAGGAGAATAATAGCCTGTCTCCAACAAGCGCCTGTGAATAATTTTTTAAATAAACGCCCAGGTTACTATTGGAAGATATATGGTATTACAGATATCAAAATATGCTCAGAAAATCATATTTAACCACAATTGATCAATTTATCACAATGTTGATAAATATTGTCGTATTGCTCAGTCCTACCGACACTGAAAAGGTTTTTTGATGAAGAATCATGAGTCCAAGGCCAAGCTTAATCCATCTGCAGGAAACTGGCTATTAAAGAATGAATCAGTTTGATGTTGTAATCACAATTCCACCCTGGTGATGATACTACTGTTATGATTACACCAATGTAATACAAACATTTAAGATAAGACCCCATATCCTGTAAAGTCACATGTCATTGACAGTTTCTATATTTGTGGTGCACGGTTACTCTCCTAATCATCTTGTACATGATGAAGACCTAGTGGTGGAATAAAACGGGAAAATAAATAACTACATCGGCCACGATAATTTTGTTGGATGATGTATTTTGCCCCAAAATAATTGCGATAAACAGTATCACTGCTATTTTAAGACCCTGGCACTGATGTAATACCGGTATGTACTTTTTGGTTATTGAATGTGGTTTAATGTTGAGTGTCGACAGTTTTCCAGAAGAAATTTCCAAATATTTCATTAGACAAAGATCAAATTCCAACAATAGAGAAAAGTGCAGGTAAGAGACAGTAGAAGAGGAACTCTCCCTTTCATGGGAATCTCAAGAACATTAGGAAGGTGGAGCACAGAGTTGTCTTTGTATCTGCCTGGCTTCTGGCCAACCAGCTTCATCCAGTTCCATGGGTGATGGGAGACACAAATTCTGGCAGATAGAGGTTTATGGAATATACGTATAGATGCATATATATATATATATGCATCTATACGTATAGATGCATATATATATATATGCATCTATACGTATATTCCATAAACCTCATCTATACGTATATTCCATAAACCTCTATCTG
>JBBIGC010072647.1:0-10657 GCA_037576955.1 Lepidarchus adonis
CAGGCTATATCATATTTAATAATGCACTGATATGCTTTATGAATGTGTTATGTCATGCTTATGAATACAGTAATAATACATGTTATTAACATATTGAAGCTTTAAGGGTTTTCTAATTAACACTTTATAGACGTTTTAAGAATGTTCTATGAATGATTTATTGATGCCTTATGAATGCATTATGAGGGTGCACTTAATGTAAATCGTTACCCAATATTTTCAGCAAACATTGATGCATTAGTGACTTTTTATGCCATAAATTGAAGACAAATAAATAAATAAAATAAAAACAGATTTTCAGATTCTTTTCATAAGGTTTCAGAACTTAATCAGCTCGTTAGATCTGATGCATGGCAACAGCTGTCATTAGTAAATGTCAGCTGATGCCAGTTTCACTCTATAGTTCTACAAACCTTGTGCACACACCATGGACGACCTCAAGAGATGCAAGCTGAAGGTTTGGAATGGCCATCACAGTCCCTTTTTGAACACCATCAAACATTTTTGGGTAGATCTTAAAAGAGCTGTGCATGCAAGACGACCAAAAAATATCACGGAACTAGAAGCCTTTTGCAAGGAAGAATGGGAGAAAATTCCAAGTACAAGAACTGAAAGACTTTTAGCTCTAAAAAGTGTTTGCAAGCTGTGATATCTGCCAGAGGAGGTGCTACTAAGTACTGATTATGTAGGGTACACAAACTTTTGCACAGTGCCATAATAATTTTTTTATTTTTTGTTAAATGTATGGTATAAAAAGTAACTATGTATCAATGTTTGCTGAAAATATTGTGTTTTTTAAAAAATCACCAAAATCTGTTACTTATGAAGGGGTGCCCAAACTTTTGCATAAGACTGTAAGGCAAATGAGTACACATCATGTTCCTACTCCTTGCATGAAAATAAATCACTTATATGAGGTTGTTGTTGTTATTTTTGCTTTTACCAACTAATCAAATCAGATTAATCTCTAGGAAATTGAACAGTGATATTCTTTCAAGATGCATTACTATCTGCCATGTACACACTTCTCTATAACAAATCACAATGACATCTAGATGCTTGAGAAGATGTGGACACTGCAGATGCTGTGGGAAGATTATTATTCTGTAATGGATCACAGATGCTCCTGGTGATGACATGTGAGCTTCCAAAATAATATCACATCTGGTTTTAGCAGAGATAAAAAAGGGCAAAGCATATTCAATGCCTGATGCACACATGCATAATACATCAAATGCTATCTTTTAACATGCAATCAATCAAAATGCGTGCACGCAGAGTATGTGCTTGACTGTTTGCACAAAAATCAATTATAAACATGTTTCAAGATGTTGACTTCAGCTTTTTCCTGTGGGAAAATGGGCTATGAATAAACCATAGTAAATAATGAGCTATAAACAGCCTGTAACATAGTCCAGAAGTTAGGGTCTGTTTTATCTGTTCAGTGTATTTCAGTGCTTGTGTTGTAACTAACAAAATAATACTGTATGTATCTACTCACATCATGACTTTTTGAATGTTTTTGCACATTGTATATCTTGCCCCATTCACACCAGGCATTATGAGTCTTGGGTGATCTGATTATATGTGATCAGAAGTCCACTTTGTCTTGGAGACACATTGTGATTCAATGAACCTTAAACCCCCTTCAGAAAAACCTTGAGAACCATCTGAACCATCTCTCTTCAGGTAGTGAAAGTCTTCTTTCAATATAATTCTAAAATTCTATCTAAGCCCTGAAAAAGGCCATTCGAATATAACCTAGATAAGATTATTTAGCAAAAATCCAGATTTCTACTCTTCCATCCCTGTTGTTATGGGACTGACAGACATTATGAGAGGATGTTTTAGTCATTGATGTAACGTAAAAGTAAAATGGAAAATATATTTTTTTGTTATTTTATCATTATAGTGATATTCCCATGACTTAAGTATGGTACAATGCAAAAAAAATCATCTAAATATTATCCAGTTTTGAGTGCATAATTGCTTTATGCAATTTTTATAATTTTATATAATAAAAGACAATATTATTTCATTATTTTAGTAAGTTTAGTTTTTCTACATTTAAACCATCCCATCCAACATAGTATATATGTACAAGACAACTGCCAAGCATATCCTGCATTCAGTTAAAGCATTGTGCACAACTTTAGCTTCTTTAAGATGCAATACCAAAATTACCATTGGAGGCAGTGTTGTGGATGCAGGGTACCACACTATGATAACAGACTGAAGAAATACAGTAATACAGGAACAAACAAGAATTCTTGCTTGTTTGAAGATGCTAAATACTTATTTTCTACTCCATTATAAAAATCATACAATGTGATTTCCTGGATGCATACTATTGATGCATATAAGTATAGTCTGTAGGGGCTTCTGAACTGGCAGATTTGACTGGCCATTAGGGGGTAAAATTTACTTCCAAATATGTTGTGCTGGCCAATGACTTTGCATGATTAGAAAGAAGATGTGGTGGTGTTTCATGTTACTGAGAGGAAGCAAGTGCCAGCCAGTGATAGTATCCTGTAATTTGGGGTGTACTACCTAATGGGTGGAACTGGACACCCATTACTAGAGAGAATATTGAAGAAAAAAGAAGAAAAAAACATTCTAAAAACAATTGTGCAAAACTATATTCTATATACTATATACTTCAATATGTGTCACATAAAATGTGCAAATCTGAAATGCAAATTAGTATAAACATGTCACCTTTAACTTTTTACTTGACTTTGACAGAAATGGTCAAAGTGACTGTTCATCAAAACCTTAATTATCCAGAGCAAAACCACAGTAACCAGTATCGGCGCCAGGACAGTCATTGCATGAGTGGGCCAAACATTAAAATAACAGTTAAGCAGTAAATTAACTTGAACTTTTGCTGTTAAGCTTTGTGCTATTATGAAATCAAAATGCTTATCACATAGCTCATCAGTATGGTTATTGGTTAAAGTGGAATTTTGATTGGTCTGTATAAAAAAATAGAATTTTGAAGAAATTACATATTTGGTACAGTGATTTATGAATTTATGAACAGTGATTCATGAAACCCATGTATGAGAAAACATCCATAAAAGTCTTCAGAAGCATGAGTTGTGTGGTGTTTTTTTCTCTACAATGGATCCATCACTCTTTTTATTAAGCCCTGGCTATTCAGTGGTTATACTAGAATAGAATCACCCCATTCGAAATATTTCCATTTTATTTTGCTTTACAGACAAACACACAAACCAATATTTTTTCTAGCTTTACTTATTAAGTAAACCTATATTATCCAAGTGAAAGATATTATAGATACAATTTAGAAGAATAAAAAAACTAAAAACCAAAAAATACTGATGTTAATAAATGATCACCCCCTCCTAAACAATATTTGTAAACTAAATAGGGTGTAAGTAACCACCTTTTCTATGTAAGACAATGGTTACTGGCTCCCACCTGTGAGCAACTGTAATCAGTGTGATTAGTGAAGCATATAAACAGCAGTTTCTGAGGGAATTCCCTTGCTTGGTAGTGCAACTGACAGCAAACAACTGAATATAGGTGGCAAACCACTTTCAAAAGATCTCAGGGATAGAATTATGGACAGACATAAGGCAGGAGATAATCACAAATAAATCTTAATAAATCTTTTATCAATCCCAAGGAGCACAGTAAAGTCCATAATAAAGAAGTGGTAAGTGTTTGGTACAACTAAGACCCTTCCTGGATCCAGCCATTCCTCCCTATTGGATAGAAGGGCATGGAGGAAATTGGTAAAAAAAAAAAAAATGCTACCAGGAGCCCAATGATCACTTTGAAAGAGTTACAGGATTTATGGCAAAGAGTAGTCATTTTGTGCATGTGACAACAATTTCACAAGTGCTCCACAATTGTAGCTTGTTTGGGAGGGTCACAAGGGAAAAGCCACTTTAAAGGCCACATTAAGTCTCTTTTGAGCTTTTCCAGAATGCACCTTGAAGTTCATTGTAAGATGAGACCAAAATCAAATTTGGTGGTACATCTGGCAGAAATCCAATGCAGCATCCATAACACACTATACCTACAGTAACGTACGGAGGTGGCAGCATCCTGTTGTGGAGGTGTTTCTCTGCCACAGGGCCTGAGCCTCTCATTAGGGTAGACGGAAAAATGCATGGGGCAAAATACCACCAAATTCTTGAGGAAAACCTGTTTCCCTCTCCCAGAAAGTTGAAAAAGGGCAGAATGTTCAGCCAAAGCACACAGCCAATTTGGCCACACAGTGGCTGAAAGAGAAAAAAGTAATTGTTCTCGTGTGGTCCAGTCAGAGCCCAGACCTAAATCCCATTGAAAACCTGTGGAAAGACACAAATGTTCCCCCTCCAATTTGACCAAACTTGAACAGTTTTTAAAGAAGAGTGGGTAAGAGAAGTATTCCAACAGACTCAAGGCTGTCATTAAAGGTGGTTCAACAAAATTTTGAGACTGGTGAGCGATTTTTTATTAATCTCAGTATGTCTTAATTTTTTTTTTCTAAAGATGTGATACAGTGCCATCCATAATTTTTGGCACCCCTGGTTAAGATGTGTCAAAAGTCTTAAAATAAATTAAATTTGCTAAGTTTTACTGGGGCTTCAACTGGGACTGTGTGTTTTGGTTCAATGAGACCAAGATAGAGCTTTTTGGCAACAGACACTCTAAGTGGGTCTGGCAGAACACAAAAGATGAATATGCAGAAAAGCACCTCATGCCCACTGTGAACTATGGGGGAGGATCGGTGATGCTGTGGGACTGATTCTCTTCCAGACGCCCTGGGAACCTTGTTTTTTTTAAATCTAAATCTGATGCCTCTGTCTGACAGTTGAAGATGAGTCGTCACTGGGTCTTTCAGCAAGATAATGACCCTAAACATGGCCAAATGTACACAGAAATTGTTCATCAGACAAAGAATCAAGCTCCATGGCATCTCAGTCCCCAGACCTCAACCCCATTGAAAACCTGTGGAGTGAGCTGAAGAGGAGAGTGCAGAGGAGAGGACCCAGGTTGTTGGATGATTAGAGAGGTTGTGCAAAGACGAATGGTCAAAGATCTCTCTTTCTGTATTCTTTATTCTCCCATGTTATAAAACATTATAGGAGAAGATTAGGTGCTGTCTTGTTGGGAAAAGGTGGTTGTACCAAGTATTAACATCAGGGGTGCTAATAATTGTGGCACACATGAGTTGATGTAAAGTAATTATTTCTTAATGTGGGATTTTTCCCACTAAATAAATGCACTTGCATTTTGGATTTTCTTATTTTTTTCATTGCGGTCTATTATTTGGAAGACAACTGAATTTATTAGAAGCTAAAGAACACCTCTCAACCAGGGGTGCCAATAATTATGAAGGGCATTGTATATTTTACTTGGATGTTATAGGTTGCATTGAGTAAGTAAAGCTGAAAAAAATTGTGTGTTTGTAAAGCCAAAAAATTGGAAGATTTCAAAGGGGGGATTCTTTTCAACACCCATTGTATATAATTATCATTGTTCACTTGGTCACTGATCACATGACTCAAAACAGTAGTGTCAGTAGCAGGTACGAACAGGGCCTTTTTAATGCTGCAGTATTACTTTTGTTTTCTCAGGCCTTCTTACAATCATTATTTCAATACTGTTTTTAATTCTTTATTTTTTACAAACGAAATATTGGTGAGGCTAAAAGAATCATTACTTTTTTTGTAGCAAGCTGTCTCCTGCACTGACCGTATCCTCGTTGTGACAGAAAGGTCAGTATTTTGATCCTTAGAAGGAATGAAAGTTCTTGATATCAAGCTGCTCTGAAAAGCACCTGCACTGGCTAGTTAAATTTCCTTCCAGCTGTGACATTTGTGCAGACATAAAAGCAAAGAAAAACACAAGTCAGAAGAAAATATGCACGGCATCTATGCCCACATCAGGATCTGTTGTACCACACCTCAGATTCACTGAAATTTTGAGGTGCAGTAGGAGTTAGCAGTGGAAACTAAACCCTGCAGAAACCATCAACCTACCCCCACACCCCCTTTTCACAGCCCTCTGAAAGCTGAGATAAATTTCTGTATTGTTGAACATCCAAAAGCACACCAGACTGAAAGCAAATCACACTAACGTGAACATTCACGTTCAGGACAGGATTTAGCTTGAATTCTATTTAGCTTGGATTGGATTAGAATGTTTTCTTTATAAAAATGTGAAATAAATGTAATCAGTGCACCTTGAGATCAGACATTTAGAAAATTCCTTAATGTGTTAGATCCATACTGCCATGCAGAGGTGACATTTTCTTCTGTTGTGAGTGTTTTAAAGTGAAAAACAGTTATTTGCTTTATATGAGTAAAATGAGAGGGTCAAGAAATGCCTTTCTAAGGTGATAAGTATGTCTAAAAAAAGGAGCTAAAAACCTTTTCACCTTACTATTCCAACAGACAGCATTTATTTTATTTCAGACTTTGTCCTAAGGGAATTGTGGTATCATAAGCAAACCTCTAGCAATGTTCTGTTTTGGCAAAGCCCTTTATTGTGTTTGCGGAATTTGTGGACAGAAGATTATGGGCAAGATATGAGACCTCAAGGGTTTTGCATGAAGGACTGAAGCATTTGGTAGAGCAGATGAAAGTTGATGATTCCATAAATGTAGGAAATCTGTGAAAAAGAAAGTGATTGAAAATAGTGTGTTTACATACTGTTTAAAAATATACTGCTCAGAGTGGCCAATGAGGCTCATCTGATACAAGGTATTGGTGTTTGGTCAATATTAGCAGAAAATGTTGGATTAGCTATTGGAGTGAAATGGGAATTGATCCAATATAAAGCTCATTTGAATTTATCAGAAAATGTCTAAAAGTAAATGTGTTACACAGAAAAAGCATTTACCAATGTTGTATTTAAGATATACAGGGGGTTTTATGGTAAGGTTGTGCTCATAAGTATACATACCCTGAATTTATGATTTCTTGGCCATTTGTCAGAGAATATGAATGATAACACAAACTCATGGTTAGTGTTTGGCTAAAGCCATTTATTGTCAAACAACTGTGTTTACTCATTTTAAATCATAATCACAACACAAATTACCCAAATGACCCTGATCAAAAGTTTACATACCTTGGTGATTTGGCCTGATAACATGTACACAACTTGACACAAACAGGTTTGAATGGCTATTGAAGGAACCATCTTCACCATCTGTTTGCTTGTAATTAGTGGGTGTGTATAAAAGGTCAATGGGTTTCTGGACTCCTGACAGACCCTTGCATCTTTCATCCAGTGCTGCACTGATGTTTTTTGGATTCTTAGTCATTGGGGAAAGCAAAAAAATTGTCAAAGGATCTGCAGGAAAGGGTAGTTAAAGTCTACAACAGAAAAGGGATATAATAACATATCAAAGGAATTAAAGGGGGCAATCCACTGTATTAAGAACTGGGGTATGTAAAATTTTGATCAGAGTCATTTGGGTATTTTGTGTTGTGATTATGATTTAAAAGAGTAAACACAGTTGATTGATAATAAATGGCTTCAGAAAGAAAAGTTTTTGTATTATCATTCACATTCTCTGAAATCATAAATTCTGTCAGGGTATGTGAACTTATGAGCACAACTTTTAGTCAGAACTCATGCATCTAATGATGCTGCAGAGGCTTTATTTAAAACCCTTTTTTTAACAGCCAACAACATGCATGAACTGTCACATATTACAGTAAAGCATTTAGGAAACATAGCTCCTGATAGAAACGCTCTTTTTAATGGCTTCAAAATTCACCACAGCAGTAAATGCATTGAAGACATATGCACATGGCAGTCCTGTATAACCATAAATTTAGTAGGCATTCAACTGCATTTGGCTACTGTATATGACAGTAAATACAAGCATTAAGAAGAGGAAAAAATAACCAGCAATGTAACCATAAATTTCTATAAGTTGAGTACGACGTAAGTTGAGGACCCCTTGTATACGTATTAAAACAATGTAATAAAGTTAAAATCCTGCTTGTTCTTTGGCAGTTATACCTTTATTTTTGCATGTAGTATGTGAAATGTAGACTCAAATGGATTCATGTCAAGCGGCTGGGATACAATGTTGGTTAAATAACAATTGTAAAATTCGTCAATTTTTGATTTGTATGGTTTGTTGTCAGGGATTTTCTTTCCTCTAGTTCTCTTTTCTCTTGTTATTGTTCTTGTTTTGTTGTTGTTCTTCCTTTAGAGGAAGAATTTTCCCACGTTATATGCTTTCAATCACAAAGTAAAACATGGGGGGTGGGTGGCTGTTCATTTCCCTGCACTTAGAGGGAAAATGTGTTCATAAGGAGATGAAAAAAAAAGCTTTTTCAGAGGCCTTATCTCGATTGCTTCCTGCAAACATGTCTATGGACCAATCAGTATAGAGCTGGGAGACTAGCTTGTTATTATTAATATAGGAAGCGAGGACATGTAGCTAAACACTAGTCAGCTTTAGACTGCATTCTCAATAACCAGTTTCCTTCTGCATTCCCATGTACCACAATCCACCAGTCCATTAGTTCCACTTCAATCTCACTTCCTTTTTGACATTCAGAACACAAACAGCAAGCACTGATCATGAAAGCATGCCATTATATTTTTGCAAGTTTTCTGATGTTATGCAGAGTTTGAGTTGCAGTAACATGAAGGTTGGAATTGAATAAGTGCATACATATTCCTTGTAGTTTTAGGTCTACAACCTCCATCTGGAAAGTTGGACTTTTTTTTCAGTTATATATTCCTTGTAGTTTTAGGTCTGTAACCTCCATCCAAAAATGTTGAAGTTTTGCAGATATTTATTCCTTGTAGTTTTAGATCTGTAACCTTTTATAGAGAGATACACATACAATCTACCAATGCATACAAATCCAGCAATTGGTCTTCTCTTCCTTTAAAGATTTTTTTTCTTTTTGAGGTGATATGGAATCCTACCTTACTTAAAACATGGTAAAATTGTGATAATGTAAAGTAAATTATTAAACGAAATGTAAACAGTTGTTATATTACCTAAGAGGCCTGCACATGGTTTACTATATATAGTCACATGAAAAATGGCTAAATTTTTAAGCATATTTGAACAAGCCAATATTTCAGTGTCTACAGAGACAGGTGATTAAAATCCAGCAAACTATAAGTTTTTTAGTCATTTAAATAAACAAAAAAGACCATTCACATGGGAAACCATAAGTACAGTTTTACATTTATCACAAGTCCGTAAAAATAGAATCAAGTTCTCCACCTGGGGTCTGGATGTAGATCTTTGTCTACATTCTCTCTGGCTTCAGTCTGGCCCTGATTCCCATGCATATTAAAGTAATTTAATTTTTTTGTTTGAATATACAGGCATGGACTTTCACATCAAAAGAAGCA
Organism: Lepidarchus adonis; assembly: GCA_037576955.1. Classification (NCBI taxonomy): domain Eukaryota; kingdom Metazoa; phylum Chordata; class Actinopteri; order Characiformes; family Lepidarchidae; genus Lepidarchus; species Lepidarchus adonis. The sequence goes on from JBBIGC010072647.1 coordinate 9,358, forward strand.
ATTTGTGAAACTGTGAGAATAAGATTTTAGGGTGATTATATCTGTTATTTTGACCACACTGGGTTTTTTTTTATTTAAATTAACCAGTTCCATCAGAGACTTAACTGCTGTGATGAAAGCAAAGTAAGTGATTAAGTCAAACAAATGCCAACTGGGTTTTCAGCACATACTCTAAAAAAGTTTAAATTCTGATTATTCCACAGCCCAGAAAAAGTTGACAGTATTATCAAATCTTTGGGAAGGACATCAGCAAACAAGTCTTGAAAATGTGGTGTAAAGCACACATTCAGGGAGCAATGATTCTTATGCATTAGTGTCATATGTAAAGATAAACAGAAGAGCAGCTGTTCCCTGGGTGACTGAGAAAGTTAATGCAGGGCGTGTGCATACTGAGTCAGCAAGAACAGTTTGTCCACAACTACACAGAGAGGAGTAGCACAGTGTGGCTGCAGAGAATAAACCCTTCATTAAATAAAATGAATGACCATTTAAGAGTTCCATGCTTAAATGTCACAGGCATATCAGTTCCTGCTTATTCTTGGGCTGTTTTATCTTAAAGTTTTTTTCTGCACTAGGGCAAAGGCATGATCAGTTTTTTTGAGGTCAGATGGTACATATGCTGTCATGAACACCTAGAATATGTTGTTTAAATGCAAATTTGCTAATGGATTGTCAACAGTTTAGGGACGACCAGTGTAAAGTAGCATTAAACAAGGCTGTTTTAAGAAATCATCTGTTTGTTCTGAGTTGCATAATATGGTCAGACACCATACATATTTGACAGATGCTTTTTCCCTTCCCACATCTGTGTTTAAGTTGACTTACTGTACACTGTTCATCTGGGGAAATATATCACCATAAAGACCACATTTTTAAAAGGTGGACCTTATCAATGCCATCAGAAAAGAAAGTTCACAGAAACACTATCCACTACCGTCAATGGGAATTTGAGCAGGGAAATGAGATATTGCAGGTTAGCCATTGAATAACAAACAAATGAAATACCGTGGCAACTCTGCAGTTACTTGGCCATATTAGCAGATTTCATTTTTAATTTACAGCTTTTGACACAGGCAGCCAGATTGCAAGTACCTGAACTCACTTTCAAAATGAATGCAGCTCTGAGTGCTCTCTGGCCTTGAGAGTGGTAGTTAGTTCTAGTGAGAAATCATCGGGTAGGCAGCAAAGTGGAACAGGATCACTGGTACATCAAAGTAGCTTAGCAGACAGAGTGAGAGAGAGAGAGAGAGAGAGAGAGAGAGAGAGAGAGAGAGAGAGAGAGAGAGAGAGAGAGAGAGAG
>JBBIGC010072656.1:0-10657 GCA_037576955.1 Lepidarchus adonis
ATAGCGTTGCTGTTACTTAAGTAAATTAATAACGCATCCCTGTGTTTCTGTGTTATATCGCTACGTCATTGTCGTGCAATATATCGATAATTGCGATATTGTGGTATCGTGATATTATCGTTATCATGGGCCACATATCGCATATCATATTGTGAGATACCCTGCGATTCCCACCCCTAATTACCATATCAGCATCTTGAAAGCGCCAGGACAGATGATCACATAATTTGCTTATTTGTGTACCTGTGTTCACCTGTGTTCAACTAGACTCAGCTAATCAAAAAGTGTGTTTGTTCTTCACCAAAAAAGACTAGTTTACAGTATTTTAAAAGTCAAGTAGTTTGTTTAGCATATTTTTTTTCGTACAGTGCTTTGTGGTGTCTGTCTGCGAAAATATATTTTTACATACTTACGCACTGACCTGGTTTGACTTATGTACCAATGTGTGCTGATAAATGCAATATATTACCCAGCACTAGTCCTGAGCCACTTCCCCTTTTATTTTCTGCAAACTGATGCCATGCTCATCCTCATACAATCATATAGTAAGTTTGCCACACCAACACCCCCAAGCACACGCACACACACAGACTCACAGACACACACACACAAACAGGATCCAGGAAGCTCATAATGAGCCACAACGCAGACTGAGGCCAGTGGCCGACAAAACAAAGCACAGGAGGAAACAGAATAACAAACTTAAATGAAGCACTTCCTCTTTCCCGAACAGGGCAGTGGCCCTTACTGGCCTAAATCACGCTGAATTAAAAAGAGGAATAGTACAAAGTGGTGTGATGTCACTTCCTGTCTGTCTGAGGTCTCAAGTCTTGGCTGGCTTGCTGCATGTGTGCGTGTGTGTTTTTTTTCATACATTTTCAGGGCAAATGTTACTTAGCAGTAAAGTCTGAGAAAAACAGGGTTCACCAAGAGCAAAAAAAAACAGAATTAAAAAGAACTTAAGCTTTCAACAAAAAATATTTTGCTGTCTCAGTTTTTAGTGTTCAGTTTAATAGGAGATGTCTACACACAGACACACACTATCTGTAACATACGGATATGGAGGCTCCACATCCTGACAAGTTATACAAAAGAGAGAGAGAGAGAGAAAGAGAGAGAGAGAATTTAAAAGAGTGGGTGAGAAAGGAAGTAGGCTGTATGCAAGTCATTCCCATCCAAGGAAATTGCCCAAATATGTACAAGGAATAATTAACAGGAAGGTGTAAATGCCGACAGTGGGTTAGGCAGCGACAGAAGTACTAAAGGAGAGCTCATTAGACCTACAGATCATATCTTTCACACAATGAACCTCAAAGAGACGTCTTTAGAGTAATACATACACACCACTCCCCCCGCCCTCTCCTCAACTACACACACAAAAATATCATTTCATGTGAATGCAAATGCACAAGCACTACAGGCCAAGGTTTAAAAGTTACAAAATATACATAATATATAAATATACATAAACATATATTTTTCATGTTAATGGACAGGTATGTAATCACTATAATGGACAGTAAATGATACCATTTCTGGAGGTGTGCAAAAAATAGTGTACACATGACTCAAATGACTGTTTCTTACTTCATATTTGGGCCTACAGTGAACCCGCTCTCACAGCTCGCACTGCTCGCACTGCTCCGTGCTCTGGAACAGGTTTGGTAAGGGCCCCCCCTCGGGATAAAGGATTTCCCAATGACGGATGTCCACATCCGCCATGGTGGCTGATATTACGCAACAGCAGCGTAGAGGGCTGAACTGAGTGGCACACAAAGCGTTGCAGAAAACCGCACTCGTCGTTCAACTAAAGCGGGGAGTATTTTTTTTTTACAGCAGAGGGAACAAAAATCTCAGCTCCTCTCAGCCAACAGTTTCACTCCAAAACACCAGCAGACACTGACACACCTCAGAGTGGATCATCTTACGAGCTCTGTAGCGCCTCTGCTCCCAGAGGAGAACAGCCTTCCACTCTGATCTGCTAGAAAAAAGGGGATGGCATTCCTCTGAGAAGAGAAGAAACGAAAGACATGAAAGAGATTGTCCTGGAAAACATGGGACTTCTCTTGAAATGTTTAGTCAATTAAAAGTCATTTGTGTCTGATTACAATATCATGCAGCACAAAGTCCTTTAGTTCTTCATATTATCGTGAGGGAGATTTAAAAAGCTGAAAGATCGGAGTGCTTTATAAGTACAGCAACATGGTCACTCATACCAATACACAGTTGGCATCTATCCAGAAGTGTAAACAGTAGTATACATTACATGAAAGTATAGTATAGTGATGTTATGATACAGTATGTAGTGTTGAGTATGGAGAGCAGTAAATACAGATTATAGACATGTACAGTGAATGAAATGTGTTATAAACAGAAGAGAGCAGAGTTATATACAATATATACAAATGTGTTATATGTACAGTATAGCCAAATATACAGTGGTGAAGTAAATATACAGCAATGTGTAGGATGGTGTATGTACATAAGTGTGTTCTGTGCAAAGTGAGCAATCGTTTTTAAAGACATGACATGCAAATATAAAAGATTACTCTTTTTGTCAGTGCAGGCTAAATGTAAAATGCTTTTGCTGTAGAGTTTAGTGGGGGTCTGCTGGCATGGAAGATGGTAGAAGTGTAAAAAGTCCATGGCTTGGGTGGGATGCCCCCTGGGAATACAGGTGCACCTTCATGAGACACTGTAGGAAGTCAAGGTGACCATGTTCACAACCGTGGTTCATCATGATTATGGTGGTGAAACCATGCGCAGGAATGCAGTTGTGGGTAAAGAGGGAATATAACAGAGGACCCAGCACACAACCTTGTGGTAAACCAGTGTTTAGGGTGATATTTACATTTCTCCTCTAAATAAACTTGCTTACTCACAAGCAATATAGTCTAAAACAGTGTACAATAACAAATATTAATAATGCATTTCCATTTTAATGCCATTTTCAATCAATAATCAACAATATCCATGATACAATTCCCCAAAAATAGAAGTATTCCTCTTGCGATGGTTTTTGTTCCATTTCACTCATGATATCCAGGATTTATCAGTTAAGTGAGCCATTTCTAGGGGGCTTCAGATAAAAACAATCTTTTACCTTTCAAGAAGTGTACATTCTTCATTCTGGCTAACAACACTTTGTAGGGTTCTCTTAGGTGTTGACATTATAATTAAAATATGGCATGTCAAAACTGGGCACCTGATAGAATCCTATTTGTGTGAGGAAAGGCTGCGCTCTGCTAAGGCAGCAGTGTCACCTCTTCAATGCATTTATTACTGTGCTGGTGCTTGAGCTCTAAAAAAAAAAATAAAGACTGACAGCTGAAATCTTGATCTCAGAAAATAAAATATCAAACGTGATGTATTGTAATACCCATGTCTTTCTAAATAAGGAGAATATTAAAAGATTTAAAGCACATAAGGATGTAGACTGAATTAAATGCATTGAATACAGCCATAATTGACAGCATGGAAAAGTCCCACCCTTCTGCTCTTTGTTTGTGATGTGCAGTGTGATCTGTAGAACTGAACATGCAGGGAGCAAACTGAGGTCACACAGCGCCCTCTGTTGGAAAAAGTGTATAACAGACTAAAGATATTTCAGACTCAAAAAATGAAAATTAACCAATTATTTACTTCATTACTTAGGAGTCATTAGTCATTTAAACTGGCTGAAAAAATGCATCAGCAGTCATTTAAAAAACACCGGGTGAACCAGGAACAAAATGTTAACTTTTTTTTCTGCCTGATGCTTCCTCCTCATAACTCATCTGCTCGTAGTTTCTACAGAGACTTTTTTCTACACTGCTCTGAAAAAAGGAGGAAAGTATGCCATTTATTTTACTGACAGGCCCTGCACATGTCAAAACTATTTACTTTTGATCCAGACACAGCTGAGAAATAGTGGCGAGACAGAATCTGGGACAAAGGTCAGACATTACCTCACTTTCACTGGGGCATTTACACAGTAATAATAATTTAGAAACCACTTCAGGGCTCAGTCTTGAGTACTGTGTGAATACCGTGCCTTAATAAAGAGACGCTAAAATTTAGATATGAGCAGTTTTAATGAAATAATATGAAAAGGCTTTTCTTTTCTTTGTGCAGCATGTATATGTTACCACTAGAGGGAAGTGCTGAGCTGCAAAAAAAACTCGTCTTGGAGGGTAGACCAGTCAAAACAGTCAAAATATTTTACAGCCGGGTGAGAGAGAGGGAGAGAGAGAGAGAGAGAGAGAGACTATGCACAAGTAGAATAATTAATGTCGGTCACTCAATCTGATCTTAAAACCCAACACCAGAAGGTGCAGTGTCATCAATACTGGTGATATGACCGTGTAATGATGTCATCGACACAATTACATCACAATATTTTTCTGGGTATAATGCAGGTGTCACCAGTGTTGTTACTGAACAACATTTTGGCAAAAATAGATTAAGATTCAGTACAACTGATACTAGTTCACTGGATGCAGAAATGTACAGTACATTAAGTTGATAATCTAGTTTTTAAACTTTATAAAAATAAATAAATAGCACAATAATGCTAATAGTGCTATGGATTTCACTGACACAGGGAGTGTCTACAGAAGATCCGTTTGTGAGAAACCCCTTTGTGGGAGGATGCAGAGCTCACGCTGTGCTGAAGTTAACAGGATGTCTTGCCTAAGCAGACTGGGGTGGAACGTCAATGGTAGAATAACACAAACCTACAAACCTGCAAGTAAAATGCTGTCATCTTGCACCAAGCCCAGACAGTACTGAATTTATTACACCCTCTTCAACCTCCCATGTGCTACTAATTTTCTGGGCCCCATGTATTTTGACTCTGATATCACTATGTTAAACTAAAATGTGATTCCTCAATAAATCAGCACCGTCTGACTTGCTAAACCTCAGCCTTATCTCAAATATGTTGATTTAATTACATATTATTTAATGCATTGTGAAATGTAACATTTCACCACATTTACCATTTGTAGAAAAGATTCAGAATCATTTTTAAAAGTACACTTGCAATGTGTAATTCAAAGTACGGGAAATGTTATTAATTAGAATGAATTACAATTTATTCCATCATATGAAAACTATTGGGAAAGCTGTGTTATCAGCCCCCCTGTGACGGTACAAACTGTTGTCTGTACAAAATGTTGCTCGTTTACAAAGATACCATGGTTTCTGAGAGCTAAGACTATGGTGGAGATTCACAATTCTACAATTCATGTTTACATGCCAACAAGCTGTTTGGGAGGGATGCACGGAAAAAAAACTTCTCACTCACAATTATAGACGCAAACATCTGGAGTTTGCTAAGCGGTACTGGGGCTTCAACTGGGACAGTGTGCTTTGGTCAAATGAGACCAAGATAGAGCTTTTTGGCAACAAACACAACTCTAAGTGGGTCTGGCAGAAAAGCACCTCATGCCCACTGTGAAGTATGGGGGAGGATTGGTGATGCTGTAGGCCTGTTGCTCTGAAGATGCTGAAGATGGGTCGTCACTGGGTCTTTCAGCAAGATAAACATGTGGCCAAATCTACACAGAAATGGTTCACCACACATACAATCAAGCTCCTCCCATGGCCACCTCAATCCCCAGACCTCAACCCCATTGAAAACCTGTGGAGTGAGCTGAAGAGAAGAGTGCAGAGGAGAGGACCCAGGTCACTGGATAAGCAAGATTGTGCAAAGAGAAATGGTTGAAGATCCCTCTTTCTGTATTGTCCTATCTTGTGAAAGATTATAGGAGAAGATTAGGTGCTGTTTTGTTGGCAAACGGGGGTTGTACAAAGTATTAACATCAGGGGTGCTAATAATTGTGGTATACATGATTTGATGTAAAAAAAATTATTTCTTAATGTGGGATTTATTTCCCACTGAATAAATGCACTTGGATTTTCCTCTTTTTTTGATTGTGGTCCTATATTATTTGGAAGACAACTGAATTTATTAGAAGGTATATATACATGTACCGTATTTATCTTCTAATAATAGCCCGTCTCTTATTGACACCCGTTTCCAATAAACACCTGGTTTGAAGAGATGTCACAACAAATAGACACCGGCCTACAATAGTAGCCTTCATCACAGCTTGTGCAATAGACTTAACTGTGAACTTAACCAGACGAGTGTAAAATTTTAGGCTCTCCAACCTGCAAGTTCTCCACTGATTCTTCATTAATCTGCTCTTAAAGTGAAGACTGTTTAGTTTGGACGTGCAGCACAGACTTGCTTATCTGTATGAGATGTAAAAATTAATAAGAGTGGCTCGGAAGCAGACCAAGGACCGCGTGTCCTGGTTTAGACATTGCTTGGCAACAGGCAGGAAACTTCCCAAAGCTTTGCTTATGTAAGAGTGGAGCGGCTGTACAGTAGAGTAGCAGTGCCGGATACAATGCAGACATTATCCAAGACTGGATGGAAGGACCTAGATGTATTATAGTTGAAAATGTTACATAGGGAGAAATTGAACACAGCCTTGTTTGGCACAATTAGTGCAGAATTAAGTAGGTAAAATTAATAAACAAGCAATGAGTATGAAGTACACACCCTCATTTAAAAGTCTGAAAGCATTCATCCTAATAATAATCATCATTATTTTATTAAGTGATCATGTTTATTATATAGAATTAAGAATTATAAACTAAGCACCAATAGGCTTGACATGTTTTATTTAGTAAACAAGAACAAGTAATTAAATATTCTATATTTTAAGTAATTTCCTTGCAAGACTAAATCACCACTTTTAACGAAACCAAGTCATTCAAAAACCTAAATGCAATTAATGGTGAATGTGGCATAAAATGAGCAGATAATTCTATAATATTTCACTGGTATGATCATAATGTGAATATGTTTAAAGAATATTGTAGATGTAACAGCAAATGTTAGTGAGCTTGTTCATCACAATTGTTATACATTATGTTGAACCAATAATGAGCCTATTTCTCATTAAAGAAGTATCATCTTTGAATCATTTGAATCTATAGTTATGGTTAATAAATTGTGGTTAATAATGTATTAATGATCATTATTAGGTCAAACAACTAGAGCTGTTCCATGTGGTAATTCTGAATTATTTTGTTGCGACTATAAACTAATGATTCTGGTGCAGCAACGTGATGCAATACTATTATAATATGAGAAACACAATAACTGTGATATATAACCAGAAAGCAGACAGGACAGTACATGTGGGAGACTATTCGAATTTCTGCCAAATACAAATGAAGAAATAGGTATTGCACCATCTTGTGGACTTCAGAAACAATGTTAGAGTAGATGTGCGTACAATAATAAAAAATATACATTAAAATCATTTTAAAGATAAAGTTATACACCATTACATATATATTGATACTTGATACCACTGTATCAATATAATAGGCTAAAATAATATAATAATAATAATATAATATAATAATATAATAGGCTCCAAATGTGCATATACGATGGGTTAAATGCAGGTCACATTTCGTTCTGAACATTTAAGAAAACTACAAAAGTGGGTTTTAAGAAGAAATTCAAATGACAAATGAGGCCAAATGTTCCTAGATACCTAGAAATTACTGTACAAAGTGACACAAACCCCATGAGTTTTCTTCACGATTTTACATTCTTCTACAGCACTGTTAAAAATTTTGCAAATTTGCAAAAAAAAAATGTAAACTTTTTTTATACAAATGATTTGAAATAAGTTATGGTGTAGAGCAGCTGCATCATTATAGAAGCAGTTTGTGTATATGCAGTCATGTGAAAAAATTAGGACACCCTAGGAAAGCCTGTGTGTTTTTGTAACATTCTTGGAATATTTACAGTTGTGTGAAAGTGTTTCTCCCTTTTCTGATTTCTTACTTCTTTCATGTATGTCATACTTAAATGTTTCAGATCATCAAACAAATTTAAATATTAGTTAAAGACAACAAAAGTAAACACTTAACAAGTAAATAACTGTCACACAGAGCCACGTAGGCTTGGATTTTCTCCTCCCGTACAGTAAAATCCTTCACTTAAAAAACACATTTTGTCTTTACTTGTGTTGTCTTTGACTAATATTTAAATTTGTTTGATGATCGGAAACATTTAAGTTTGACAAACGTAAAAAACTAAGAGTTCAGGAAATCACACCACTGTAATATCAATTTTAACAATACAGGAAAATTCAAAGAATACAACTAAACAATTAAAACTCAAGAAAATACATTTCAAAATCTTTTGTAAAACGTAATTCTACAAAAATGCCATTTCTGATGAGGAATTAATTAGGACTCCCCCACCTTTATTCCCAATTAAAATGGCTCAAATCACAATTTGGTGTGCTCCTGACTGTTGAGGTGAGCGTGAATACAATGGTGAGATCTAGTGAGCTGTCTGAGGCCTTCAGAAAGAAGATTGCAACAGCTTAGAAGTCTGGTAAAGGATTTTTGAAAAGAATTCTCCAAAAATCTTAAAATGTCATCACAGGACCTACAGCAGACTCTTGCTACTGTTGATGTGAAAGTGCAGACCTCTACAATCAGAGAGAAATCGGATTTTTTATTTTTAACTTGCATGGGAGGTGTGCAAGGTTGAAAGAGGGAGGCCAGACAGAAGTTTGCCAGAGAGAACATAGACGAAGTCTATGAAAGAGTCTAAGTTTAGAGTGTAAAAATAAATTATTTGAACACCAGAACAGAGGACAAGTTTGGCCAGGGGGTTCTCGAGTCACGCCAGGGTTCCAAACGCAGCGTAACACAAATTTCGACGCAAGTTGGAAGTTGCATGTAATGATGTTGCAGAGGCTTTACTGAACAGCACTGCGCTTTATTAACAGCCAACAACATGCATAAACGAGTAGTGTGCATATAGCTAACACCAGCCTCTCTATTAGTATATAGCCAATACATCACAGAAACACAGGGATGTGTTATTAATTTACATTAACAGTAACCTTTCTCATATTCGCTTTGTGACCGTGGTCATAACAGAGTAAAGTGAATTACTGTAAATGCTGTAATATTGTTCACTTTTTTACTGAACTAAAATATAAGAAATAAAAAACCAAAAAAGCTTTTGTATATATTTTTTTAATTCTGCAGGGCTAGAAATTAGTCAAATTGTAGTAAAGTTTACAATTCCATGATGCATTTAATATTATTGATTAATTAATTAAAATAAAGTGGATTACTGTAAATGCTGTAATATCGTTCACTATTTTACTGAAATGAAATATATATGTATATTTTTTTTTAATTCTGCAGGGGTAGAAATTAGAGGTAAAGTTTACAATTCCATGATGCATTTAATATTATCCTACAGTTCAATAGCTGAATTGATTTCTGGTGAGGAAAGAGATTTGCACCTACAATTTTATATGTAGTATAATGTGTAATAGTTTTGATATGTAGTAATTTTCAAAAGCTTCGGACCAAATCCAAAGTAAAACAGTTTGTCCTAAAATTGGGACACCCCATAAAATGTTCAGCTCTTTCTTAAAAAGAAGAAGCACCTTTTTTCCCTCTTATATTACCCACCCATTTTCCTGCACCAGACACTACATAGTCCTTAAAACATTGCTCCCCATGAAACACACCTTCTGCTACAGATGGCTAGTTTTAACCCTGTGTATACCAGACAAATTATGAAGCATTACACATCTGTCTGAGCTAAATTTTTGTTGAAGACAGTTCAGGAAATGCTAGATTATGGCAATTCTGCAAACTTGGATCACTATCAAACAAGTGCAGAAAAGAGAAGCGCAGAGATACGACCGACAAAATAATCCACATTCTGTTTCATCAATGTTCTAAGAGCCAAATTCATACTGTGGATTTAAAAGTGGCTGGGTATCTCTCAGCCAAGCTTTCTCTGCTGGGAAGTTCCCTCTTCAGGTTTCACCCAAGTTTCCTGCACTCAGTTGAGCAGCGGTGCAGTCGATAATATCGATATTACAATCTGCGTATTTGATTATCGTATCACGTGTGCAAGGACAACGATACCTTACCATACCATATTTTGTCACATCCTTATCATGCCATAGGCTGGCAGAAAACTAAGAAATGGAGTCCTGGAATGGCAAAGTCAAAGCCCTGATCTTAACCCAATTGAGGTGCTGTGGGGTGACAGGCTATACATGCAAGAAACCCATCAAACATCTCACAGTTTAAAGAATTCTGCAATGAGGAGTGGGGCAAACTTTCCTCAGACCAATAACAGAGATCACTGCGGGGGTAACACTAGCTAGGGTAGGGTGTCCTTACTTTGTCCTCAGTTAGAAAACACATTTTTGTTGATAATGAATAAATCATGGTTAATTTTGTTGTTTGTCTGCAATTAAATCACTTTCTGATGACATAAATAAAAAAAGATCAGATATTGATATGTGAACATTTTTAAAGAAAGAGCTGAACATTTTATGGGGTGTCCTAATTTTTTCACATGACTGTATGTGCTCAACCTAGGTTTTATATTAGCAAAGACAGTGATTCTAGTGAGAACAGGAATGAGGAAAACTACAGCTAAATTGCAGCATACAGTGTGCATTCAAGTGGTGCAGTCAGAGGTAAAGAGCTTTGTTTTAGGTGATAGCAGGAAACAGTGGTTTTGTGTGTGTGTGTGTGTGTGTGTGTGTGTGTGTGTGTGTGTGTGTGTGTGTGTGTGTGTGTGTGTGTGTGT
>JBBIGC010072667.1:0-10657 GCA_037576955.1 Lepidarchus adonis
CACACACACACACACACACACACACACACACACACACACACACACACACACACACACACACACACACATATATATACTTATTCGACTTTATATTTAAAATATATATCGTTTACCTTGCAAAGCAGCATAAACATGTATGGCACCATACATTTCTGTACATTTTTGACCATTATCTTACTCCAATGCCTTGAACTGAATAGAAGCAGCCAGAGTTGCATTGTCTGGCCATAGTCCCCTCACCTTTCTTTCTAAGCTTGCTTTCAGTACTTTTTTAATGAATGGTCCGATTTTGGTTTCTCACTTGGTCCAGCTCCCTCACTCATTTTTAGACCTTACTTTAGGAGAAATACATTTGAAGTTGCTAACTAGTTGATTTGTTGGCTGGAGTTTTGCAGTAGCTCACACGGTTGACAGAGCATGTGCGGTGACGCTTGTTACAAAAACTTGATTATTTTTGATGGCGTGCGATCTACCCATACTATCTGTACTGTAGTTTCTTCTGTGGCTCGTGGTTCACTTGTTTTTATGCTACACTAACTTAGGTGTGCGGTAGAGTTTATTTTGAAAGGCAATCGACTTGCAATGCCTTTGCGATCAACCAGTCGATTGCGATTGGCATATCAGGCACCCCTGGTTTAGAGGAATTTGAAGCAAAGAAGTGATCTTGGGGGTAACTTCCCCTGGTAGGGTCACCCAATGCAATCCCAGGTGAGAGACCAGACAAAGTGTAATTAATTATCTTCATTATTGCCCAGAGCACGGGCACTGGGACGCTACCTGGAGCAAGGCCTGGGACCTGTGAGGTCACCAATCACGGTTGACCTCAAATGGGGATTGCCTAGAGATGGAAGGAATACTTTGAGGATCTCCTCAGCCTTGCCTCAGTAACAGTTAAGCACACATCTGAGGGAGCAGAGCCAGACGGAGCTGGGACAAATTGCCCAGAGTGGTAAAAGATCTCTTTGGTGGTTGGGTTCCATGGGTGGATGAGATTTACTTGGAGTGCCTGAAGGCTCTCGATGTGGTCGGGATCTGGGTTTTCAATATTGCATAGGGGTTTGGGACAAAAAGAATGAGGAGAGTGCGCTCCAACAGTAGGAATAAGGAGGTTGAGCTCAATAGTAGAAGCTCAGATTCAGGAGAAATAATGCAGTTCTTCTTTGGTATAACGCATCCCTGAAATACACATGAATAGAGATATGTTCTGGCTAATATTGGAGAAGTATTTAATTTAATTGGCTTTGAATAGGAAAGGTGGCGGTTTAACAAGACAATGACCTAACGCAAATAAAATAAATTGACTTGTTTGTAAAACAAAAAGGTTCTTTCATGGCATTAATGAAGGATTTTAACAATAACAATAGGATTCTCCTTACCTCAAGGAAACGTAGATGGTTCATCAAGAAAAATGGGCCAAAACTGAACTTATATGCTGCAAAATGCTGCAATTCTTACTGTAAATAATGTGTCAAATGCAAAGTGAGTAAATGCTAACTCTATGATATGTAGAGATAAATGACAGATAAAATGTATAAACATAGAAATATGTGTGTGTGTATGTTTTTGTGTTGACTGACAGTATTTTTACCTGTTGCAGGGCCATCATTTGTGTGTGCGTTTGGAGTTCAGTCTGCAGGTCCTCTATCTGCTGCATGTGCCTCTGAGTCACTTGCCTCACCCACTCAGTGTGCTGTTGAGTCAGTTCTGCCTTCTGCTTCTCTACATACAACATTATACAGTGAAACACACAACAATGTGTCAATAAGAATATTTCCACAACAGCTGTAACATTTTGTAAAATGTGATACAAACTAAAATCTGATTTCTTAATTCAATCAAAACTTTAATTAACTGAGAACATTCCAAAGACAACTACAGTGTTTTTACTGACCAACTGAAATTTAAATGTAAAAGTTGGGACAGAGACACAAACACCATTATGTTACATCATGTTTCCTTTGAATTACACTTTTAATCATTTAGAAACAGATGATAATAATTTAGGTGAAAGACTCAAATTCTTGCACTGAGAAATGTTGTTTCTGAACTGATAATTCTCAGAAAGTTTGGAACACAGTAATAAGCCACAACCCACATAAGACAGAGGCAACAGTGGATGCTCCGTTTACACCCATTATGATAACCTCACATGTCAAAGAGTGCCTGAAAGGGGCAATCAGTACTTATGACTTTCTCCCAGGCTGGTGCCTTGTTGTTTCTGGGGTAACAGAACTGATTAAAATCTGGGGTTACAGAAATCCTCAGAAACAGCTCTGAAACCTTTTTGACACACAGCACAGCGTGAGGTCTTTGAGGTCACATTGGGAAAAACAATTTTAAAACACACACATATCTCACTCGCTCAAATCTCAATTTGCACGTCAAGTCACTTAAACACGTCAAAATGCGTCAGTGTACGCCATGACACATGACTCTGAACACACCCACTGACACGCCCATTTCATCTCATCTTTCTTAAATCTCAGGAAACACACCAAGTGGGCCCAGATATAAAATCTGAGTCCCATGCTTCTTCTGTCTCTCTCTCTCTAGGGATCCCATTCAACAGGAGAATTAAAGCCTTTCCACAAACTTAACTTGTAAACTGTAATTTTCTCTCTGTCTAATAAAATCTTTTAAATCAGTTGATGATCTGACCTCTTCCTGAAAGGATTCCACAAACTTGAAATTACAAACTTCAGCCACATAAGCATGGATGTCCCATTGGGCGTTGTCTGGGCAAGCTACACTAATCTCCACCAGTAAAAACGGTAAAGGCTCTTGGGTTTTTGCCCTGACCTCTCTTCTTCTTTCTCTTTTTTCCCCCAGAATTTCTGCTGGTACATTTCTATGTCTGCATTTTCAGAGATTTGCAGAGGCTTCTCATGGCATCCCATTTCCTATGCTGGCATCTTCAGGGACATCTTCAGCTGCTTTTCCCAACACTTACCCATAGGGGTTTAATTTTACACCGTTTGCACCTTGGAAGTCACTTTGGATAAAATCGTCAACTAAGTGAATAACTTTAAGTGTCAAGTGCCATATACTCTCACAGAGTATTTAATACTTCTTACTGGTATTATATATGTCTGTGCATAATTATGGTTACCCAGCTGTAGTTTATGCTGAGTGTGGAGACGCTGCTTCTCTGCTTGTAGCTCCTCACTGGCATGTGACTCCACAGCCTGTAAAGCGCGCTGGTGATTTAGTCTCTCTATTCGTAATAACTCCCCTTCTCGCTGGTGCCACCCGCACTCCTCCCTCTCCTCAGCCCTTTCTTTATCTTCCCTCACTACCTCCTCATCTTTGTCTTCCTCCTGCACAACCTGCAGAATATAAAAATGAAAAGTGTTAGCAAATTCTGAAATATATTCTTCTTGTACTTTCACATATTTGTCCTCTTACCTGTAACTGTTGCTTCTTCATTAGCTTCTCTTTTTCTTGAATGGTCGAGTGAAGCTGTGCTCTGAGGGAGCAATTCATTTCTCGTGTTTTCTGGATCTCTTGCTTCATTCTTTCCATTTCTCCATTCCCACTGCAGTGCTCCGTCTCTTGCTCCTCCTTGCTCGTCTCGGAGCGAGCTCTCTTCTCCTCCAACTAAAGCAGCAATGAGAAGGAAATTTACACAGAACAACTACAGTAAAACAATAAATTACAACAACAACTCCAGTAGAATATACAGTGACCTGTGTCTGTAGTTCCTGTACTCTGTGCTGCCAATGGTGGTTAAGGTCTCTGATCTCCTTATCTTTCTCTTTCTGTAGATCCGCCACATGATCAGAAAAATGCTTCTCAAATTGAAGCCTACATATGTGCACAGAAAACGTATGAGCACTTGTGTATATTGTTTCCATTAACACATTTTACAATGATGTGATCTGAATTTCAACACACATACCTGAGCCTCTCCTCCATGCTGTGGTTAGACTGCTGTAGAATCTCTCTTTCTCTCTTCAAACTGGACGTCTCTTCCTCTAGTCTTTCAAACTCCCCCTGGAAGATACATTTATTTACCTCAATGGAAATACATCCCCCCATTTGAACAGATATGCACCAGACCATTTTAGAGAGTCTGCACAGGTATTACATTGAAACACAGGCCTACCCACATATGATCAAAGATTGATTATCACAATTAAGATATTATAGAACTTCTTTTTTGTTACTAGTGTTTGAATGGCCTATTGGATAAGGTCATATTTTAGACGTCTGTAATGCCTTCCCAGTGTTGGCTCAAGTTCTTGATGCTGGCCTACAGGATCATCAACGGATCACGGATCATCTCCCATGGAAAAACTTTAGAATTAGAAACATTAGAAAATGAAGCACCTGATAAACCGCCCGAGTCATAAAACCTGGTCCAAAATCTGATCATTTTTCAAGCTGGGCTTGGGAAGCAAACAAAGGACTGTGTTTGAGTGTCACTTTCATCATGATGGTGGCGCATACCTCCATTTGTTGTATTCTATTGTGTGTTTGTTCCAGCTCCTCCCTCAATTTCTGACACTCTGGTCCACAGAGAGACTTCAACCGAATCGCCTCCTTCCTTTTCTCTTCCTCTTTTTCCTTCTCCCTCTCACAGGCTCTTTCCTCTTCTATCCTCTTTGTCTTCTGCTTCTCACTTTCCAGTGATTTTATTACTGCTTCCAGTTTACTTATCTGTTGGAAAACAGATTTGTTAAGAACAGATACATTTATAAAATCTGCACATATTTTCCAGCTCATATGCATGTTTGACAAGAACTTTAGGGCAGAATACAGAAAAAGAAACTACATTACAGTGGATTTAATGGAATAAAATAGGTTAACATTCTGGCTTTGACATTCAGTGTAGAATTGCAATATTTAATCATGAGAGTGTTATATATACAAGTATTCTGAAATTTTAATATTTGACCTGCAGTGTATTTGGATTCTGCAAAAATGCTGAAACTGCAGATATTTTGTATTTGAACTGCAGTTTGTTTGAGAAAGAGAAATTACAATTACCTCACTATATCCTATAAATATCTGCATCTGCAAAAAATGACACCGTTGAGTTATCAGAAGGGCAAAGCGAAAAACAAACCCACTATCAAGCCGAGGCTTGAACCCATGACTTCGCAAGTTAAAAGTACAAAGACAACAGCGGGTAATCAATGGGAAGAGCACGTCTCTAGTGTGCAGTGTTTTCTTTCTTTGGTGACTCAATGTGCGGCGAACCCAGAAGGAAAACCATGCTTATCTAGGTGCCAGCTCATGTTAAAGTCATGATTAGTGATTGTCCTGTCAGACACAATCTGCTGCCCACAAGCTGGGGTCGCCTCATGTACAAACCAGCACAAGCAGTCGAGTCAAGCGCTTGGTGGCTGCAGCAGTGGAACTAGGTCCCCAACACAAAACAGGACATTCTGATAGTAAACATTTTCAATTTTCATTTTCAAAAGTGTGATAATGGAACTCTCATGAAATTCTGAGTATTGGATCTAGAAATCCAACTGATTTAAAATGTGAACTAACTGTTCTGACATTACTCATAATTATGTCAGCCTGTGGTGTATTTTCTCCAAGACATTCTAAATAATGGAAAAGCAGTGATGGATCTGCGCCGACGGTCTTCAGGAAGCCTGGGCACCACTGAGGAACCCTTGAGCAAGGTACCGTCCCCCTTCAATGGTGCACGATTGATGGGTTAAACATGGGACACATTTCGATGTGGTGCACTGTCTGCTGTGTTGTGTTTACAATGACAAATAATCACATTTACTTCAAATAAAAGAGTTAGGTTGTGCAAAGTGAGGTCCTACTTGAGAAGGAGGATCCCCAAAGATCAGGTTAAGCAGAGAAGAGCGTCTAGGTATTGAAATCTCTGAGCAGCTTTGACTTAAATGTTGTCCAAGGTCTTTATACCCGGTTAGGCTAGTAAGGGCTCTTCATCCATAAACTAGCTCCGACCAGCTTTTACAGTCATGAGGTTTGGTGCCATGAAGTCTAAGTTTCAGAGAATGTGATCTTTGAATGACGAATGAGTCGTCCTTGATGCTGACGACTTATTGTCGTATGTTCAGGAAGTTTTAAGATAGGAAACGAGCGATTCGAGGCCTTGAGCTTGGAGGCCTACTGGTATGTCAACAGGTTGTGAGATCTGGGTACTACAGCAGGTACCGACATTTTCTTTTGAGTAAGATTCCAATAGAATGGGTGTGGCTGAATCAGAGTAGTGTTAAATTAGTTTCCTCAATAATTAGTATAAATAATAATTTGTACATTTGTTAACCGTGTATACGGCTGCTGACCAGGGCAGTGGTAGTGTAACCATTAGTGAGTTCTCTTTCTGATCAAGTGGTCACTGGTTCAAATCCCAGGCTGGTAAAAGTTCCATTGATGTTCTCTTGAGAAAGATATCGTCTCGGAGTGTTGCCCACTGCTCCTACATGGATTTTGTTGTGTTTCACAGTGTTCACAATGACAAATATTCACTTGCTTTACTTTCTTTAATGTACTGGAAGAGTGACAGAAGCGAGTATACTTGTTGCTGGTGAATCAGGAGAGGGCCTCCCATGTTCTTCTATGCTACCAGAATAAAAGAGTTTTCAAACCAAACAAAGAACTGTCATTTGTCTTTCAACCATTATGAAAAAAATCGAATCAAAAGATGTATTCTGTATTAAAACCTTGAGCATTTCTATGAATTCCTCCCCCTCTCTGCAATTTACTTAAGTCTTGTAATGGAGTGACACTTCATAACCAATGACCTAGATACGTATGAGGGTTAGTGTCAGCAGGTCTTTGCTCACAGGTAGGATGATTCGTACCCATGTAGCCTTTCAGATGGAGAACAAAGTGTGCGAACATATGTCCAACATAATTGACCTTGTTCTGTCAGAACTGTTTTAGTACTCTTCTCAGATGATGTGCTCTCCTTCATCTCTTTCTCTAGCAATGAAGTCAACAACGACAACACGATAATTTATTCCAAATGTAATTCTAAGCAATCTGACCCTGCCAAATGATGTTTTTTTTTACCACAGATAACTTGTGATGAAGAAAAAAGAACACATTAGCTTGATATTACGAAGATTTCAGTGGCTTCCTGTCAAACTTTGTAATGATTTCAGAATTAATTTACTGATATATAAAGCCCGACATGACCTCACATACAGCTACTTTTTTCTTCTTGTCAAGAACCTCCATACTTAGTTCACAAGGTGCTGGTTTTTAAACTGATTCCCAGAATGATGAAAGACATGACTTCAAGTGTAGGTGGAATATCTACTAGTTCAATCGGGCCTTCTGGAATTCATTTTTCCTGTTAGGTGAAGCGTGCAAAGCTAAGAGAAGTAAACTGGGATGCCATTGTTAATGTTGCACCACTATCATTCAATCACACAAGTCTGTTGATGTGGATATAATGTCTTTTATACTGTTATGCCATTTCCAGCTAGGTTGTCATAAATAGATCTGCTGGAGTCAGGTTTTGCACTATTTAGGTTTATATTGCTTTGTGACAATGATTATAAAAAATGCAATAGGAAAATATTGAATTTAACTGAAACTGAAAAGAAAAACTGACTCAAATAGAAGAAATTGTATGAATTAAGTTTTCTTCCAGTAGAACACTTCAGTACACACCAACCAAAGCAATTAAAAGAAAGAGGGACAAGTAAAATATAAAAAAATAAAGAGAGTCATGGAGTGAAAAGCAACAAATAAGATATGGACAGAGTATAACAAAAATCGAACTCCAGTTTATCAAACATGATGACCCAGACTTAGACTATACCACAGGAGAGGCAAAGAACCAACTGCTGAGAACCAACTACCAACCACCATCAGCACCACTGCCATTCTAAGGACTGACTGACTTACTTCACCCCAGTGTCTAGCCACAACCCTGGTAGAGTCCAAAATCCAAAATCATCCAGAAGCTGGTGATTGAAGTGCCAGGTGACCAAGGTAATGTGCAATGGGTGCAGAATGACCTAGATGAAATCAGCCAAGACCTGCTAGATAAGAGCAAGCACAAGTTCTACTCAAAATTGTTCAACAGAACTGAAACTGGTCTTCTGGAAAAACCTGAACGTTATACAGGTTATTCACATGTTTGGATAGTATAGAGAGAAAATGTCAGTCCCACTGATAATAACAAATTATTATCCAAGTGCGAAGAGTCAGAAATAATCTGTTCTCATTTGAAGTCATGATGTAAGTGGACATCAGCCAATGTCACCAAACATCCTGACGACTGGTGACTGTGAAGGTATGTTGTCATACTACGTGATTCTATAAAACAGTCCATCAACAAGCAAAAGTGGCTCTGCCAAGAGTCTGAAACCAGGAGAGTGGGTGGTGGTGGAAGCTTTAGCATTATCCTAGACCTTACCAGGTGCTGTTGATCATTACAGTGAAAATCACTACCTGGATCCATAATGACTGGAAATTGTTATAATCTTTTGTATCTCATGCTATTCTATAGCATTGTGCATTATATTATATTCCTTTGTATTCCCAGGTTAGAAAATTCCCCTTGTAAGGATGTAATTGTGTCCTATTGCTTAAGTACGTGTCTGATCTTATTAAAAGCCATAAAGGAAAATAATGAAAAGTGGGGCACAATGGGATTCAAACCCTGCCCTACTTGAATGCCAAGTGTGACACCCAACAAATTGAGCTACGCAGTGGTGCAGAGAGCACAGGAAACAGTCGAGATCACCAGGAGAGAATTACTGGCACTTTTCAACAAAATGGAAGCTCAAACTAAAATGACATATTCAACAAAACAATAGAGATTAACCCTCACTTTAAACAGAAAGTAACACTCTTCTCACATATCCTGAGGAGAGCTGAGCTTTGGCCCTACTTAATAAACATTTATGTTTTCATTTTTTTGGTGTGTGCATTTCTAACTAACCTACAGACAGGCAGGTTCAGACTTTTTCCAAAGAGAGGAGGAATGTAGTAGGAAACTTTTTTTTGCAGAAAGACAGAAGCAAGAAGACCGAGAAAAGAAAGTCCAGACACTATACCAAGTACCGGCAGAGTCCGCCAGTAGCCAAATTGGGCCGAGGACTCAGCACCAGTCAAGGGGGCAGCTGGTTTATAAAGGGTCATGGCCAGGTGTGGCTCATGCCACCTAATTGCCTCTCCTGAAGGGCCTCTGTCGCCCTCTCTGCCTGGGAGCGGAACTGCATCGGAGGGACAATTTCCTCTGCCTGCAGGTGAGGGAGTGCTTTGCTGGCTCCATCTGCAGGTCTGCTGAAAAGGAGTGGCCCAGTTTGGCCCCCTGCTAGAAGCTGGGGGTGTCAACCTTATACCTTAAAGCCATTCAGAGATTATGGGTCTAACTGTAGTTAATGTCCTAACTGTAATTTGTTTGTATGTTATGGAAACCTACAGTACAACTTATAGTGCAGAGAGAGAAACAAATTTTTCACCTCTGTAATGGCTAGCTGCAGTTGTTTGTGTAGCTCCTCTTTTTCTGTCTCCAGACTTCGTCTTTCTTCTTCAGCTGCCTCCCTCTGTTCTTCAGCCTGTGAAACAAAAAAAGGCCACAGACTCTGGTCACAAAAATAGCATTAATTTATATATTGTCCACTTTATCAATGCTATAACCAACTGATTTTTGTTTTCTAAATTTTCTGTTCTGTTTTCTAAATGCCTGTTGTAGTAAGTGTAGAATGAGGCCTGGCAATGTCTTACTGAAACAACCATGGATTGCAACATGTGTCTCTCCAAAATCCAAACGTAGCATTTACACCAACAGTGCCTTCAAACCTATGCTCCTCATCCACCCTGTTGGCACTGATGTATCCCCACACTATGACAAATTTTGAGTTTTGCACCAATCACTGACAACAGTCAGTTAGCACAGCAAATTTTATGTGTGTTTTTACCAAAAACAAGCTGAAACGTTGACTCATCTGATGAAACACCAAAATTCTTTGTAATCTTGACATTTTTTTAAACCAATTCTCTTTTTTGTGACAAAGCAATGAGCTTGCAAAGTTTACACCTATGGTGGATGCTCCTTTTATACACCTGATTATAATACCCTTACCAATTCATCCACCAGTTCACCTGTTTATTGTGGAATGTTATGATCTTAAAAGTGTAATGTAAATATTATTTTGCCTCTGTCTCAACATTTTTGAGTGTTTTGCAGGTATCATCTGTGGTTTGATACCTGTTTTTGGTTTCTTGTTTAAAAATTTGGGTACTATATTCATTAATGGGGCAGTGGTGGCTAGTGGTTAGGCCTTATACCTTGCAAGTGGAAGGCTGCAGGTTCAAGTCCTGTCCTGGGCACCACTGAAGTACCCTTGACTTCACTACTCCACAAATACTATTGATAGCTGCCTGCTGTTCCATGTGTTACGGGTCAAATGCAGAGGTCACATTTTGTTGTGATGGTGTGGTTACCATGACCAATGGTCACTTTCACTACAATAAAAAGTGTCATCCAAATACATAGAAGTCAATCATTCATGCTGTCTAAATATATAAGGCCTCATTTACACTGTCAGCTAAATGTGACCCAATTCCGATATGTGCCGATGCGACTGTACTGTAAACAGGCAGTTCTGATTTTTCTAGACGATGCGTCTGTACGTCATTAACTGACAATTTAGTTCTTCATCTCAGTTTGATGACGTCGTGTGGAAGCAAACACAATAAACAT
>JBBIGC010072678.1:0-10657 GCA_037576955.1 Lepidarchus adonis
AGATTTGGGGAAGGGAAGAAGAGAGAGGAGGGGGAGAGCTAGAGAGCGAGAGAGAGAGAGAGAGAGAGAAGAAAGGGTAGAGGGTCACTTTGAAATAGATGAATAGGGCCTGCAGAGTGGGCCGTACCATTTCAGCTCGTGCAGGGGTCAGAAACTTTGGAAAAACACTTGATCTGTGAAAAGCGGCCGTAAATAACTGTCTTCCCACAGCGGCTGAGCTCTGCAGAACAGTGACCGGGCTTCAGCTCGGCGGATTTCACTGACCAGCGCTGTGTCCTGCACTGCTGACATCAGTCTAAAACTGAGGGCCACTTAAAGCACCCTGGCATGGCCCTCGCCTCCCGGCCTCTTTCTCTCCTCCATGCAGCTCCTTCCCAGCGTGGAAGAAAGACAGAAACGGAGGGAACACGTCTGTGTGCAAGATATACTGTGGCTTAAGGTAAAACTGCATTTAAATATGGCTACACTAATTTAAATATGGCTACACTAATTTAAATATGGCTACACTAATTTAAATATGGCTACACTCTTAAAAATGAAGGTGCCAAGGGCAGTTCTCTAGATGGTCCAGCTTAGTTTCTTATAGAATCATCTTAATATGATGTGTGAGTTATAAAGAAACCCTTTTTTGAAGAACCTCCACTTAATGTATACGAGAGATTTGGATTAAACATATTTTTTTCAAAGAACAAACACCCAAGAACCATTTAGTGTGTACATTAATGATAACGATGTAAAAACAGCATTGCTAATTGCTAGAAGTAATAATGGGACATCTGGCTAATTACTGATGAATATTCAGTACTGAGCTGAACAAGGACTTCTTTATTTCAGTTTCTTTTGTTTACAGTTGTTTCATGCTAATTTCCCAATGATGCTACTAAACTTTGCTACTACAAACTCTTTTTATTAAGTCATTTCTGACCATTTCTACTGTCCCATGTGTCATGCAAGGTTTACACTAGATAAAGGAGGCTGTAGTTGTGGGGTTGACCGGTGATAAGTTGGTGTATGGAGGCCTGTGCACTATTAAAGGTATTTAACAGAGACTGATGAAGGCTTTTTCAAACCAGTGAGTTTGCCTCCATTGGCATTTCTGCCGTTTTGGCATGAGACTAATTTCACGTGCCAATGTGTTTTAAACTATGAACGTTCCAGTTTTTACATGCTGACATTTAGGAAATTAGTGGTGTACAAAGAGTATGTGGACGTCCTGCTTCAAATGGAGGGGGGCTATTTTAATAAACTCAATTTGTAATACATTAAAAAATTACTTTGTTAAGCTCGCTTGCACATTGCATTTAAAGAGGATGTAATTGGCTCAGATACCAACAGGTGTGTGTGTGTGTGTGTGTGTGTGTGTGTGTGTGTGTGTGTGTGTGTGTGTGTGTGTGTGTGTGTGTGTGTGCACTGGGTTGAGAGCTTTGTTGAGTCTCAGTGACTCAGTCAATGCAAGCCTATACAAAAGCTGCATGCTGAAGAACGCTGGGAGCAGATTATTCCAGTTACTGTCGATGACGCAACTTACAATAAAAGCACAAAAGAGCCCTGTTGGCAAAATCAATCAAACTCAAAACCTACACACTCAGTTCCTAGCTTGTAGAAACCACCATTTTAGCTGATTATAGTCCATCTATTGATACAATACAAAAAAAAGTATTTTTATGATTAAATATAAAAAAACAGCAATTTGTAAATTCTCATGAAGCTAAAAAATATAATGAAAAATAATAAAATAAACCATTAAACAATTTTGAAACAATCCACAAATAGAATGAGAGTTGAATCAATAGAGCATGAACCAAAGGCTCAGCCTGGAAGCACATTTGTAATATGGCTTCCCACATTGTGCCAAACATCATGAGAGAAGATGAAAAACGATGTTTCTTAGCCCAAGATTACAAAGAACTTAGGTCTTTTGGCATCTACAGTGCACATTATTGTGAATATTCAAAGAATAAAGTCTTGTGCACAGAAAGATTTGGGCAAAAATTCCAAAGTCAAATCTACTACAGTTAAAAGCTTCCAAACTACGTATTTTTAAGTGCAATTAAAAGTAAAAGTGAGGGAGCACAGTGGTAAACATGCATCTGTCCCAACTCATGTGTTGCAGGCATCAAACTCCAAATTACAAAAACCTTTTTTAAAAATCCCATTTTAAAACATTTTTGAAATGGGACTTAAACTGAAACACAGATCAGATATTTTGTACCTTTCACTTCTGAGCCCATACAGCCCAAAAAACAAGGCTTGAATATTTCTTGAGCCGTCACAATAACTAAGACCGCTACAAATATCTACTAGCTGTTCAGCTTACAGCGGTTAAGCACAGTCAGAGCAGAGCTTGTTTACATATATCTATAAAGCTCTGAAAGCAACATGGCTGCTTGAAGTCTGATTTGCGAAATAGACATAATTTCAAAATATGATATATGCATACATTCTGCAAATAGAACTTTAAAAGTAAACGAGGAAAACATAATTAAGACAGAAAGGTTCAGTTTAAAGAACATTTGTGTTGTAATTAAACCATTATAAATATATAAACACATATAAACATTGTCGATATTTTCTGGTGTTCGCTGTGTTGCCTCTTGCGGGTGGAAGAAGCTTTTGTGGTTGATTCTGTTGGTGAAGACACCAACCTCATAGTAGTTTTAATTTCACATGTGTTAAAATAAAGATATAAAAAAGGGCTGATCCCTGATGTTTGGTTCCCGCACAAACTTTCTTTCTTTAAATGATTAATAAATTCTGTGACATTACTTCAAAAACCCTAACCCTAACCCTAACCCTAACCCTAACTCTGTGACATTGCTTCAAAAACCCTAACCCTAACCCTAAACCTAACTCTAACCCCTAACCCTAACTCTAACCCCTAACCTTAACTCTAACCCCTAACATTAACTCTAACCCCTAACATTAACCCTAACCCTAACCCTTAACCCTCACCCTAACCCTTACCCTAACCCTAACCCTAACCCTAACTCTGTGACATTGCTTCAAAAACCCTTAACCTAACCCTAACCCTAACCCTAACTCTAACCCTAACCCTAACTCTAAACCTAACCCTAACCCAAACCCTAACCCTAACTCTAACCCCTAACCTGAACTCTAACCACTAACATTAACCCTAACCCTTAACCCTAACCCTAACCCTAACTCTAACCCTAACCCTAACCCTAACCCTAACTCTAACCCCTAACCTTAACTCTAACCCCTAACATTAACCCTAACCCTTAACCCTAACCCTTAACCCTCACCCTAACCCTTAACCCTCACCCTAACCCTTAACCCTCACCCTAACCCTTAACCCTTAAC
The DNA here is from genome assembly GCA_037576955.1 of Lepidarchus adonis. NCBI lineage: Eukaryota > Metazoa > Chordata > Actinopteri > Characiformes > Lepidarchidae > Lepidarchus > Lepidarchus adonis. The sequence goes on from JBBIGC010072678.1 coordinate 3,322, forward strand.
CCTCACCCTAACCCTTAACCCTTAACCCTAACCCCTAACCCTTAACCCTAACCCTAACCCCTAACCTTAACTCTAACCCATAACCTTAACCCTAACCCTAACCCCTAACCCTTGCCCTAACCCTAACCCCTAACTCTAATCCTTAACCCTTAACCCTAACCCTAAACCCCTAACCCTTAACCCTAACCCTTAACCCTAATCCTTAACCCTTAACCCTCACAATAACCCTAACTCTAACCCCTCACCCTAACCCTAACCCTTAACCCTCACCCTAACCCTTAACCCTTAACCCTAACCCTAACCCCTAACCCTAACACTAACCCCTAACCCTAACCCTAACCATCAATGAGCAGGTTATTTGAGAAGAACACAGCAGTAACACCAACATGGTAGCAATGTTTGACTGACAATGTTACACTAAACAAAAATATCCCCAAAAAACATGTGCATGTCAGATTAACAATAGTGTGCTCACACAATTAGTTTGTTAAGTGGGAGTTTCTAATAAACTAAGTTTATATTGTCGTTTTGTGCTCAGTGGAAATATAAGATGTGTTTAATCTGAACCACCTCTTCACACCATCCAACTGGAACCCTCACATACACTCCGCTCACCACATCCTGTTAACCTGCACCAGTTACACTCGAACTTGAAAAGTGTAACTGAACCTGTCTGTCTATGATTGAATTTTTCATTTTTGGGTCCTAATTTCGCATTTAGATTTCTCATAGTCCTACACTAAGAAAGAATAGATGGTGCTGATGAAGTTTGGGTTGTCCTTGCATTTCCATGTGTTTTCATTGGCAAACTGGTTTCTCCTCATTATGGGTCTGATGTCACGAGCCTAAAACATCGACATACAACCACCCAAAGAGCCTACAGCAGTTTAGCCTTCTCCATCATACTGATGTTTCAGGAGATGCAGCTAAGGAAGGAGAAGATCCAAGAAAGATTAAACTTGTAAGGAAACATCATAGCAGGCTCCCATAGAACTGTCATATGTGAAAACAGGTTTTATTTTCTCTTTTATTTCAGCCCAACCTGTGTGAAGGAGGCACAGAATAGAGTGGTGAATCAGAAAAGAGGTTTAAAGGAAACAGTAAGAACATTCTGTGTAATTCTAAGGGGAAAAGAAAGACTGGAAAAAGTCATTTCTAATATCCTGGCCAAGTATTTTTGATTTTCTGAGCACACATAAATGTAAAAAATGTCAATAGCAATGTCAGCCACTAAGACGTCTTGGTTGGGGGAAGTCATTACTGTTCCTGGTAGGTGGATGCAAACTAACATGGCGCAATGTGACGTAAAAGTCGTACGTTTTTTACAAAAATCCTTATTTTCCTCGTCCGCACATAAATAAAAAACACAATGTCAAAAAATATCAAAAGTTGGCCATAACAACAGGTGGCGATATAACCATAAACCGTGTAGCATTGTTGGGCAATAAGAAGCCTTGGCTTGGCTGTTTGTGATAGGTGGATGTAAACATGGCCTTGGATGGGTCTTCAGTGATCAAAAATGCCGTTTGGGTGTGGAAGGAAGAACTAAACACAGAAATCTTCAAAAATTCCCGGCTACGTCTATTTAAAGCTCATTATAAACTTCTGTGTCGCTTCTCTCACCAGATCAGATATGGACAACCTCCAAAACATCACTCTCAAATCAACCTCCTCCTATTCTGCCCTTGCTCCTGCCCTCACCAACCTCTCTGACCCTTCGTCCAACTTCTCCATCCCTCTCTCCCCTGTCTACCCTTCTTTTGAACTTCATCACCCGCTTCCCACCATCATCGCCACCGTCTGCGTCTTCCTGCTGTTCGGAGGCTGTGTGAGCTTCCTCGCGCTGTGCTGCTCTTCCCGGAGCTCTGAGGAACTGGATGGAGGTTGCAGCTTTGGTGGTGACCTCTGCTGTGGTCGGGCTTTACCCAGCGAGCCCCAGCTGAAGCTGTGGAAGCGACTGGGCTCTGTTCGGAGGTCTTTTTCCTCTGCCCCGTCCTTCAGAAGACCCCCACAGCCGTCGGCCTCCACCCAGAGCAGACTACAGTCCAAACTGTCCTTACAGCTGGAGCAGGACAGGAGTGACCCGCAGGTCCAGCTTACCCTGCCTTGCTTATTGCAGTACGCCACCGAGATATAGACACACACACACACTACAGAGCCAACAAACACACACACACACAGCTGTTCAAAAGTGGAATCACAACAAAACCAATGTGAATGAATTTAACAGGGTTGTGTTCATTGTGGTTGTGAGGTCATTTACACCCAAACCTTGGGGCATAATTTTAATACTGCGGCCACTGTGGTATCTTAAGGTCAAAGTCCCACCCCAGGACACACTGGGGGACACTAGAGGTCAAAGTCCCACAAGCCGTCGCTACCCACTGTACAATTTCAACCAAATATTTGACACTAGAATCATGTACAAAACACACTTGTGAATGTTATTTTTCCTGTTCTTTCTGTTGGATTTCTGTTCACACCTAAAGTGTAGTTAGATTCAGATAAAAAAAGCATGAAACAGGCTAATGACATATTGTTACAGTTATAACATATTTTGTTGATTTTCTAAAGGCACATTTCATGTATAATTACGGTTTATTGAGGATAAATCAATACAGTGTAGTATGATTTTTTTTTTTAATTAATTATTTATTTAGTTAATATCACTAAAAACACATTTCCATTGGTGCCTTGTTCTTCTATTGCAGAAGATGAAATGTGTCTTTGTTCAACAAAGCATTTCATTTTTCATTAATTTAAAGTTTTCAACTTTAGCATATAAATTAATCGCAGAATTGTTGATAGTGAGAAAGCTGTATAGTCTATGAATATAAAAATTAACATACAGAATGCCTTACTGATGAATTCTCTGGTTATTAACTAAAAAAATATGATGTCAATAATGTTGGTCTATCTCTTTTTATTAATAATGTTTCATTGTTCTGAAACAAAATGTCTAAAACATGAACAAAAACACTTGTGTAATATGTACAATATCAATTTACACAAAATGGCGCATGATTCCACACTTGAACAGGAGTGTACACATAATTTATTGGTTTTATTTTTGTAATAAGTGAAAAGAAGTGTTGTCCCCTAAGGTTCCTATGTGGCCCAGGACTGGTTCATGCTAAAATAATAGCGTTTTGGGCTAATGGAGGATTGCCAGACTGGAAGTGGTGGGATTATTCAGTTTGTGCTGTTAAATTTAGCAGATTTGGCTACGAACTGGTTTACTTTTTAGAGTTAGACTGGTCAGAATGATGTAGAATAGTGTGGAGTTCATTGGAAGCACACCACTGACCAGCCGAGCTATACATTAATGGATTAGATGATTGATGTTTTTTGCTCAGTAGTGAAATCTATTGTAGTGGAATAAATAAAAGCGTGAAGAATCTCAACATGCTGTAAAAGTTATTCACCTGGTAAAGAACCGTTAAATTGTGCCACTGCTCTTTATATTGTACATTTAAAAGTTCACAGAGCCAGATAAAGAAGAACAACACTAAACTAAATACTTTTTCAACATGAAAATGCGACTTAAAGCTATTTGGAACCTTAAATTAGCATCCAACTGCTATTACTACTATGAACAAGGTGATAAGTAATAGTTAAGGTTTCAGGTGTTTTCATGTTTTTTCATGATCAGATAACTAAAGTGCTTGTAAACAGGTTGAGCAGATTACTGCCAAACATTTTTCTGCAGCTGTCTGATTAATATGTGCATGTAAATGCTAGAGCTGCACTGAGCAGCATTTTTTAGACTTTTAGACGTTTAATTGTTAATGTTTCCTTATGTGGATCCTAATTATTATTCTAAAAAAACAGCTATTTGTTTTTAGCCACGATTTTACAGTGTTAGTGCGTCTTTTAATAGTTAATTTCATTAATTTTTTAAGACACATGACTATATTTTTGCTGACCTTTGTCTAACACTTATAATGAAGAAGCATATTTAAACCATAAATCTTATAAAATCTTTGATTAGTGACATATTTTCAGTGTCGGTTTAGCTGCTTTACTGAATGAGGAGCTGAGTTTCTGTTCCATTGCTAACACATGGCTCCAGGTTTGTTAACATTGTCTTGCTGGAATTGTCCATTCCACCTTAAACAGTGCAGGAGTCAGAATGCAAAGATGCATCCTTTAAAGCTGAACACAAATAAGCAACAGCCGGTAACATGCATGAACAAGTGCCTGTCATGGGAGTCCAGTATTGCAGTAAAACATTTAGTAGGCATTCAACTACATACTACTACGGTATATAAAAGTCAGCCCCGTAACCATGTAACTTGTATTTTTTCCATGTCCTACAGATACTGTGTTAACTGTGTTAATCTTTTCAATTACAAAATCACCAAAATCTGTTATTTGTCAAGGGGTGCCCAAACTTTTGCCCGATCATTTTGGCAGTGGAGGCCTAGTGGTTAGGACATTGCCCCTGGGATCAGAAGGTTGCAGGTTCAAGTCCCAGCTCAGGCACCACTGAGGAACCCTTGAGCAAAGTACCGTCCCCACTTCACTGCTGCCCGGACGCCTCTGCTGACGGTGCTCACTGCTCCACTGTGCACGTGTGTGGTGGTTAAATGCAGAGAATAAATTTCCCACTTCTGAGACTATAAGGGATAATAAAAATTTTTAGAAAATAAGTGTATTTAAATATTTGCTTTGATTTTTCTTATTAGGGGTCCAAGCACTTAGGGCCTGTTTTTAAAATTATAATTAAATTAGTTTTTATCTTTTTGGTCAATGTATAAGCGAGCGCCCTTGTCGAAGTATGATTTGTGTGTTTAAGTACTTGTGCGTAAGTGTATCTGGTTGAAAGTTGTCTCTGCAAACCTGCAAGATGCTGGTTCCTCTTGGCACGTTCTCCAGAATGGTGGTCTCATAGCTGTTCTGGAGGAAGATGGGCCTGTTGTCATTGACGTCCAGGACTTCTACATAAACCGTAGCTGTACCAGTCTTTCTGTCCCCAGCTGGGCCATTGTCTGTGGAAGAAAAATGCTGAAAGTGTTCAAATAAAAAGAGCTTTTAAGAAACCTGTTTCTGCTTTATTTAGGGTGTGGCCAAGGCTTAAAGTACATTATAGTCTATAGTCAGAGATGTAGCCAGTAAAGACATAGGGGCTACTACACTCTGAGCATTAGCTCTATTACTGTCACCCATGACCAGGAGTCCAGAGAAGCTTCATTCTCTTTGATTGGATAAAATACTCTTTCCTTTAACCCCACAGCTCAATGTGATGCCAGCATGCAACTGTAGACTTAACAGAACTGACAGTGTTTTGCCCCAACACACTGAGCTAGCAGTAGCATAGCAGTAGCATAGCAACATGCTAGTCCTCCCCTAATGCAGGGGGGCCCAGTGTCAGTCCTGGAAGGCTGGCATCCAGCACAGTTTGGTAGTTCCCCTCCTCAAACACATTCACTACACCTGGCAATGAACAGCTGAACTGAACCAGTTGTACTTGATAAGGGAAAACACCAAACTCCACTGGACAAAAGGCAAAAACATTACTGCAAACAAAACATGCTGTGCAAACGTGTTACATTTTAATAGATATTTATACAAATATTTATCTAGACAGTAATTGTTTATTAAAAATTAATATATGTAAATATTGTAACTACATTTTGTGAGTTGTATTTAGTGTTTGGTAATCCATTTCCTAATCAGTCTTTGAGGGAGATCAGTATTATCTGTAGTGTGTCCTGCTTTGGCTAATCACTTGTGGTCAGCACACGTGGGGCAGGTTGCCCGGGTGCTGTTCATAGCTGCTCACTGCGCCACGTGTGCATGTGTGATGGGTTAAAGGCAGAGGACACATTTCATTGCGGTGCAGTGTTCACAATGACTGATAATCACCTTCACTTCACTGGTTTGGTTAGTCACTGGTTTAGCTTGTCACTGGTTTAGCCTGTCACTAGTTTAGCCTGTCACTGGTTTGGCTAGTCACTGGTTTGGCTAGTCACTGGTTTGGCTAGTCACTGGTTTGGCTAATCACTGGTTTGGCTAGTCACTGGTTTAGCCTGTGACTAGTTTAGCCTGTCACTGGTTTGGCTAGTCACTGGATTAGCCTGTCACTGGTTTGGCTAGTCACTGGTTTAGCCTGTCACTGGTTTGGCTAGTCACTGGATTACCCTGTCACTGGATTAGCTTGTCACTGGATTAGCTTGTCACTGGTTTGGTTAGTCACTGGTTTGGCTAGTCACTGGATTAGCCTGTCACTGGTTTGGCTAGTCACTGGTTTAGCCTGTCACTGATTTGGCTAGTCACTGGTTTGGCCAGTCACTGGTTTAGCTTGTCACTGGTTTAGCTTGTCACTGGTTTAGCCTGTCACTGGTTTAGCTTGTCACTGGTTTAGCTTGTCACTGGATTACCCTGTCACTGGATTAGCCTGTCACTGGTTTGGCTAGTTACTGGATTAGCCTGTCACTGGTTTAGCCTGTCACTGGTTTAGCCTGTCACTGGTTTAGCTTGTCACTGGTTTAGCTTGTCACTGGATTAGCCTGTCACTGGATTAGCCTGTCACTGGTTTAGCTTGTCACTGGTTTAGCTTGTCACTGGTTTAGCCTGTCACTGGTTTAGCCTGTCACTGGTTTAGCCTGTCACTGGTTTAGCTTGTTACTGGTTTGGCTTGTTACTGGTTTGGCTTGTTACTGGTTTGGCTTGTTACTGGTTTGGCTAGTCACTGCTTCATTAAATCAGGTGTCTGCTGACGGACTGAATCAGAGCTGTCAGCCCTCAGGAGATGTGTTTCTGTATTATGAGCATTAATTTGAATGATGGTCAGACGATGTAAAGTTGTCTGTCTGTCTGTCAGGTGAACTGCAGGTTGGTAAAGAGCTGAAACACAAAGTCAACCTAAACTCTGCAGATTTGCCTTCACGGTTTCACTACAAACAGGAAAACCTCAGAGGCCTGATCTTTCTCTGACAGGAAGTGAAGGTGTTGCACTGCGCTTGCTCACACTGCAGACTCGCATGCACTCACTCGTCAAACCCTTCTGTGGGGTGAGACCAGCAGGTCACAGATGAACAAACACACAATCACAGCCACAGATTATTAAACAGGAGACTCACCGATGGCCTCGATCACTAGTGTGTATGAGGCTTGTGTTTCACGATCCAGGTCCACAACCGTGCGCACCACGCCATTCCTAAATCCCACACTAAACTTCCCATTCTGGTTCCCAACTACACACACACACACACACACACACACGCACACACACACACACACCACTGTTCAGTTATAGTAAACAATTCTGCCAAGAAAAGTACTTCATTAACAATAGATTATAGCTGTCTCGCAAAAAAATAATAATTTATAT
>JBBIGC010072689.1:0-10656 GCA_037576955.1 Lepidarchus adonis
GTGATCTCAGGGTTTTCTGCCATGACTTTCATCCAGAATAGCGGCAAAGTTGAGTCTCAAACATACTTAGATGCTACGGATTGAGATCGTATTTTTAAAAAAAGCTTTTAATTTTTTGTACGGCCTAGTATCAGCCCACGGCCTGGTACGAAATGCTCCATGGCCCGATTTCGGTCCGCAGCCCGGTGGTTGGGGACCACTGCAATAACATGCTGTGGAGGAGACACACCATCTAAAACAATGACAAAAGATTTGCAGGGCGTATTCCCTGGGTTGTCAGAATAAAGGTTGCAAGCTACAACAGCCACTGCCCCCACAGAAATATCTGAGGCCTGACGTTGTACTCCAGGAATACCCTTCTTTTTTTTAGTATACATGGCAGCATGGGCGCGGGATGATTGGCAAAGAGTTCTGCACAACAATGCTAGATTGAGAAGTTGTTCTACAGTACCTTAGCAGGTAAAGACAAGTAACACCCTTTTTATAATGTGCATCCGTATTCGTGGACCAGTCCAGTTTGTTGTTGAAGTGAACACACAGGTATTTGTACTCTTCCACTGTATTCCAGTTCGTTTCCCTCTGATACCCGACCAAAAATGGCAGTGTCGTCTGAGAACTTCTGGAGATGGCAAGTGTCCCTGTTATAACTAAAGTCTGTAGTGTATATGGTGAAGGGGAAGGGGGCTAGTACTGTTCCTTGTGGTGCCCCTGTGCTACAGATTACCACCGGAGCCTCACATACTAAGGTGTACTGCTGAGGTAATCAATAATCAAACACCAATGACGCTTCACTCCTGCTCTCTCCAGCTTCCCCCTCAGAACTGAGAGCTGAATTGTGTTGAAGGCACTGGAAAAGTAAAAAAACATGACTCTCACAGTGCTCCTGGCATTCTCCAGGTGAGGATATGCCAAATGCAGCAGCTATATGACAGCGTCCTCCACACCCATGTTCAGCTGATAGGCGAACTGCAGTGGGACTAGATCTCTCCTGACTAGTGGGTGAAGGTGGTGAAGTATGATCCTATCCATGGTCTTCATCAGATTCCATCTGGACCCGTGGCCTTCCTGGTTCTCATCTTCATCAGCTGACTCCGCACCTGGTCAAGTCGTTTAATTGTCTGGACCTAATGGGTATTTCTACACTGTTGGACTCACCACTTCAACAGTCACAACATGGTTTTTATTACAAACTCACATACATGTGCATTATGCCTTCTTCTCTTTTGCCTTACATTCATATTGTTCGTTAAGAATTTGTGATTAAAATATCAGTTTTTCTTTCAGTTCTTTTAGCACAGAGTCCAAGAGTAGACACTTATTTCTAGGTACAATAGGCTTTACTGACAGTTCAATCTGCATACAGTGTTCACCTTGTTTATTAAATAAGCATGGTAATAAGAACAATGGGAAAATCTGTCTCAATCTCCAGATCAGATCTGTTACACACTGAGAACATCTCTACAGTTTGAAATTAGTGAGAATTTGTCTTCTCTTGGGACATCAGTTTGGGCAACTACACAAACACTTTTTTGCACAACCAGTATGTATTATCACTGACTGTCATACTTCATGAGATTGACGGTGCAATTTGTGAGTAATAATTCACCTTTAAAACCATACTTTCTATAAACTTTCACTGCTAGCCGTGTAATAAAAAGTCAAGAAAGGACTTACAGCAGTAAAGCACTATATTCATTGGCCACTTTATTAGAAACACCTACCTTGTAGCTCCATCCTCCTGGTGTACAGAGAGACATTGTAGCTTGTGTGTTCACACAAAAACCATGCCAGCCATCTTCCTTCAAGGCCCAGTCTTTGACCACAATACTGCTGTAGACTGGATATTTGAACACTGAACTTTTTTGAGTAGTCAGACTTTATATAAAAAAAGTCTCAGTTGCATCACCTCCTATGGATAGAATTTCACAACATTTGAAGCGCTTCCAAATAACATGGTAGAGATGCAGTGTGTCAAATTCTGTGTAGTTTGAACCTTTATGTTACAAGGTGTTGTCTAGTGAGATACTAGATCTGTGCATTGGGTTTCACTGGGTGCCTCTTGTCAGAGTTAGAGTGAAAACATAGGGCCATGACCTTCATAGAGGCCTACTTCTGTTTGTCAAGCAATTGCAAAAAAAAGTGTATGGTGCGAGTAACAAATCTTTGATGACCATGTACCTTCTAGAGGCGAAATCCTCAGACACAAATAAAAATCCTTAGACAACAATCAAGCAATTGAAAAAAAAATCTTTCCCATAGGGGCACTAGCATGAAAGGACACACACACCTGCGAAAACCTCTTATTCTGTATCAGTCATGTAGAGATACAATCCCACCAATTTTCATGTGTGTTGTGAAGTTGTGCAGCAACTGACTGACGACCTAGTCCACCAACATAAAAATATTTCAAATTTCACTGATATAAATATAGTTAAATATTTGAATTAAAAACATTAAATGCACAGAGTAAATCAGCTAAATGTAGAAAAATACAAAAAAAACCCTAAAGACTGGAAAGAGCTCCTGTTAAGCCAATAAAGGTCTAAATGAAAGCGTCAGGAGTAAAGTGTGTTTCTTATCTTGGAAGCGAGTAAAGATGCAAGTGTGTAGTTTGAATAAAAACTGCGTGAAATATAGTGACATACAATTAATCATGTATCTTCCACCCTGTGCATTCACACCTTTAAAGTGTACAGTATCTGTATCATTAAGGCTTTGAACAATAATAGGTGTGTAGGTTTCTTGCTTATTCCTGAAGTAGCATAAAGCCATTGAGACATATAAAAGCAATTGAGGCAAGCAGAGTCAGACGTGGGACATTAGAACTTGTTTTTACTCATATTTTAGGGAAAAATAAGAAAAGAATGAAAGAAAAACAACACCTATAGGTATCAGCGTTGGTTAAACACGAACAGCTCACAGGTGCCCTCTAGTGGCCAGGTATCCCAGTCTAGCCACTAGTCTAACAAACACACCATTCCTAGCACATGGACTATGGAGGAGAACCAGATTCCTTTTTACAATTTTGGAGGAACAATATTAAAAACCAAACAAGGGAAAATAGGAGAACAAAAAAGGCTGTTGTCTTATACCTACAAGCAGAAAATGGGCAGCATGACCAAGCCTAGGCCTCAAAATAATTAGAGAAGCACACAGACAGGTTGAAAATAAAAAAAAACACTGTCACATTAATCTAGTGGTCGGTCTGAGGGTTTTAAAGTAGACAACACATATAAACACAAAAAAGGTTGTGTAGGGCCATGTGACTTTTGACCCATGTGGGCGAGCATGCTCCAAAAATGTCCCAAGTGGTAATGATAACCAGAAAAATGAGAGAGGGGGGGGTATTTGGCTGAGAATCCAAACCTGTACCTCAGACATTTTAAGCCTCACTTAATTTTCTCATACTATTTTTCTGGTCTAGTAATCTTGATTTAAGATTTTTTAGATACTTGGAAACTAGACAAAATTGAGAAAATTAAGTGATGCTTAAAACGTCTGATTGAGATTAAATCTCCTTAAGTTAATTTTTCTTACCCCATGGGCAGATAATTTTGCTTGTTTTAAACAAACAATCACTTAATTTGTAGATGTTTTTCCAGAAAACAAGACATAATTTCTTATGCTATTTCATGTGTCTAGTAAATGTATCTTGATTTAAGATTTTTTAGATATTTGGACTGAAAACAGGACAAAACTACTAAATTAGAAAAGCATTTTTTGCAGTGTAGTCATTTATTTCCTGTCCTGCTCAAGGAAGCGAACCTGAAAGCACAGGCAAAACATTCTGAGACTTTTTGCCTCTGATCCTCCTGAGAATTTAAATAATGGCTCTCTCACACACACACACACACACACACACACACACACACACACACACACACACACACACAATGCATGACATAAACAGCCACTCACAGATACAGGTACAGATGGACACACAACAAGACAGACAAACAGACACACGGTCATACATACATACCGTACACATTCTGTTTTATTCTGAGGCGGGCCAAGAGTTTCCGACTTAAAAAATGACAATGTTTTGGCACAAATACAAACAGATACACAAATATGAATTTTCCAGAAGAAAACGAGTGTTTTCTTATACGTCACTAAGAAAAAAACGAAGAAATAAGCCCTTTAAATATATATCTGTGATACGTCTGTTACCAACACCTTGTCTGTGAGATCTATTCAACAAAGTTTGATTGTGGAGGTAAAAAATAACACTATACCGAGCAGGACATTATAGCATTAATGAAGTGTTTCCACTAAAACATTCCAGTCCGTACTCAACTAAAAGTCCCTTGCGGCTCCCGGGAAAAGAAATACTGTTTCAGTACTTCAGCTGTGGGTTGGCAATAAGCAAAAACAGTTTTATTGCAAAGTTGTGAAGATGGCTACTTACAATACACACGATACGTGAGACACATCTAGAGAAAGTCAAGGGTAGAAGACAGAACAGGTGAGTATGTGCTTGTTGTGTGTCATCATGTCTGAATTTAGCACCATTGTTTTGATTTATACACCAGACACAAAGAGGTTATAATGCATGGAAGGTTTCTTTTCAAATATAAACTGCATATAAAAAATTCTCCCAAAGTTTGCTTGTCTCGGTCTTCAATGCTTTTGTGTTTGATCGTTATCTTCACCTGAGATGTGTCTTGATCATAGCTTTACATATTCTAGACCCCGAAAGGTGACAGAGGTTGCAGTACATTAAGATACATGACCAAAGATCTGGTTTCTACGATGTACATCTAGACAAATCTCAATAACCTCTAAAGGGTGTAGGGTCACTATTCAAAATCTGGTACTCAAAATAGGATTGGCTAATAATTAAAGGGACATTCCAGCCAAAGTGAAAAATAAAGCCATCGCCATGTCTGTTGTAAACTCACCCACTTGCCTGCTTGAGAAGTGCCAGTGCGGTGGTGCTGCTGTTTTCTCTAGAGTTAGATTTTCCACAAAACCTGCCTTCTGATGATGCATCTAAAAGGTGGAAGGAACATCTGAAAAAGCTGTAAATAAGTTTGTAAAAGCTGTAAAAGCAGTTTGTTTGCTTGTTAGCTACCATTACTGCTGAACTGCTCTCCAATCAAGATCATTGTTACTTCAGAAAAAAGGAAGTTCTTGTTTATAGAGCTAGAAGCTAATAGTTAGCAAGGCAGCTAGCAGGCTATGTGGATAACTTACCTCAGTTTGGTTTGTTTTCAACATTCAGAAACTGGGACTGCGTCTACCTGGACTGGGTAAGATAACTTTTATCTATTTTTAAACAAATTAAAATGAGGTAAAATGCTAAAAAAAAATTAGCGCAGCATTCCAGAGTCCCCTAAAATACACTTGATTAACTATTGGTTTGAAATATTGGTCAAATCTTAACATCTGTCAATGCCAATATTATTTTTTCAGTAATATATGCCCTTTCTGATTCTAATAACATCAGGTATCCCAATGAATTCGGTCAAACCAATGAGGCTAAAGGATGCTAAGCTGTGCTAGCATACCAGTAACATATTAAATGCTAGTTTCAGTCTGGAATGTCCCTTCAAGCAGAGATGTGTTGAAAAATTCAACATATCCAACATCATTTACTAAGTTAAACAACGTATTAATGGCTGAGGTAACAGTAGCCTAGTTTAAGCTGTATGAAGTCGAAAAAATTAGGAAAAGACTGCCCACTTCTGTATTTTGGTTACATGTGCTCTTTCTGGGAATAGCTTTACATTAGGTCAACAGAATAAATTGACCGTTTGATTCACACCTTGGCGAGAAGGTACTATGTACAGAACGACATTGTCAGCTATCTAGGCCTGTGATATGTATATCCATGTCCGTGATGCCTCCTTGGTGCTAGGACCTTTTCCCAGTGTACAGAAACCCCTTTTCTCTAAGCATGCTCGCCCCCACTGGCCCCCACAGAGAAAGAGAGGAAAAAAAGAAGGCCGCAGAGTCTTCAAGTATTAACACAGCTCGGCCCACGAAGCCTCAGACACACATTAATTAATATTAAGGACCTAGTGTTGACTCTAAGGAAAAAAAAAACAAGAGGAGCAAGCTAATGGTTAATTTGCATTTAACCCCCCACAAATATATAATATAGATTCATATATTCATATGTATATAAATAAAAATTCAGTGCTGTAAAAACGTCTCCAACTCCATAGGATCTGACCCATCGCTGATTTTTTTTCATATATATTTTTCTCTTTTCCACGGTTAAAAAAAATCTACTGCATGACTATGTAAACTGAACTGGTATCCTGTGTTAATCGTCCTTCATTGAGAATACAACACTGAGAAAGTGAAGACTTGTTAATTAATAGCGTTTCTTTTTTCTCATTTTGTCTGATTTCTTTGTTTTTTTTGGTTTAATGCAACAAAAAGTAAAAGAATCGTTTCTGCGCTTTTGAGAGGGGGGTTGGGTTTTTGGTAGCAGCAAGGCACCAAGAAAATGCGTCAACGAGTGCGATTGTGTGTGAGTGTGTGTGAATATGAATGAAGCTTTAAACTGTTTGCTGTCCTTTAGGCATCTGTGAATGGTGTCTCTTTCACCGTATGTGTGTGTGTGTGTCCTCAGTCTCTGTTTGGTGCTGTAGTGTGATGATTATGATGTGCAACGCCGCACATTGAACCCCTCCTCGGTTTGGACCTGCAGATCAATGGGCCTCGCTGGCTGATCTCCTGGCCTGGTGTTCATCAGAGACAGGTTCTTCACACAGCCCGTGATGCCTGAGGAGAACTTCCCTCCAGTTAGCACTGTCATGTCTGGAGCTCCTCCTGCAGATAACAGTTATTAATTAGATCTACACTGTCTTATATAACACATCACTGGTGAAACATTCAAACACTTGGAAGATGACCCAGCTTCATTAAAACCCATTAAACATAAAATAATATGCTGTGGACCAATGAGCTGTGATGTTTTCTATTTTATGTCCAAAAACACAGCATTTAGAAATCACATTATAAAAGAAGACAAGTAGATCAACAGGCAGCTAAGGCCATTAAAGGGTTAAGTGTTGTTTCTTTATATTTGATTTTCCTGATCAATGCCAGATTTCATGAATCAAATTGTTGCTATAAATCATTTATTAAGATTTTAAACATTTAAATGACATTATATTGGATCTCACCCCTTCCCCAAACTCGGTCAATCATGTCAGAATGTAAAAAGTCAGTTTAGAATATTATCGCTGCTGTATGTAAAGCTGTCGCCCAACATACAGGTATAAAATTGCAGGACGCAGTTTTGTTTTTTGTTTAACCCTTATCAGTTAATAGCATACAAATACTGCATTTCCCCCAACGATAGGCTGCGGCTTATACGTGAGTTTTACAAATTTAAAATCTAAAAACATGAAAATACATTCACTAATAGTATAATTCAGTACAAAAAGATGACATGCCCAAATGATTAGTTGAATTTAAATGAACTGTTTACTGCAGCAATGAACAGTTTGAAAAACAACACAAAGCAAAGATAGATCAGTGACGATAGACTGTCACTTAATTAAATTATTATTAAAATTATTAGGCTTCAAGTCCTTCAGAATCATATACAGAAATATCATTGTCATTGTCAACAATTCAATTGCAACATGCTGCTTTGCTGTCGCTGATGTAGGACACGCTTTCTTCACCGGTATCGTTCTCGGATATTGCAGATGTTGCTTCGCGAAAGTGCTTAAATTCTGCAGCGTAGTTCTTGTGATGTGGCATGATATCAGTATCAAAATGGTATCTATTGAATTATTCATGTTCAACTACGGTATAATGTCACTACTACTGGTACAGAGCTGCAAAGGACTCCATGGGTCAAGTTAGATACTTTTACCTCAGATCGGTAATAAAAAATCGGCTAATAACGTAATGTGGGGTGGCTTATAATGTGGGGCGGCTTATAATGTGGGGCGGCCTATCATTGTGGCAATATAGTAACTGTAATCCCTTACTTTTGAATGCAATAACTCAACAACAATTTAAGTATAATAATAATAAGTATTAATATTCAAAAATATCAGGGTGTCACACAATGTCCACATAGTGTGTGTGTGTGTGTGTGTGTGTGTGTGTGTGTGTGTGTGTGTGTGTGTGTGTGTGTGCATGTTTTATAATGTATGCTATTCTTTCCAATACCAATAAATACATACAATACATACCCAAGTATATGTTGCCTTTGGTGTTCACCATGATGCTCTTGCCTTGTGACTGTCCACGTCGAATTGTCCCATCATCTACTTGGATATAGCCCTGTTTACCTGTCCTGTTAACATAAACCACATTTATTTATAATTCACAATATTGGGGAAAAGTCAGAGAACACCACTTTCCTTATTTAATTCAAAATGTCCATTAAGTGCAAGAAAACATAAAAAAAATAATTTACAAAAAAGCCTATTTTTGTTATTATTTGCTGTGTTCACCCTTTGCCTTTAGTTCAAGTATTAGTTCAGACACAGTTATCACATGCAGGTCTACAAGTACAACATACAATAAATTGTTTTATGCTGGTAATACTAGAAAAAAATACAGCCTTTTTTTATTTCAGGCGACTTTTAAAGCTGAAATCTGGAGAATATTTTTCATTGATCGAAGTATTGATTAAAACCTATATTCATTTTTGGGTGAATGGGAACATAATGTCAGTAAACTCTTTAAGGGCAGCTTGGACAAAAAAATACTGAGAGTTTGGATATTATAGTGTTGAATGTGTTGCTGAGATATTTTTGTTAAATATATATATTGTAAAATTAACTTGTCCTTAATGGCAGAATGTATTATTTCTTGGTCATTTGTCATAGAATATAATGATGACACAAAAACCTTTCTTTCACTCATGGTTAGTGGCTGACATCATTTATCGCCAATCAACTGTGTTTACTCTTTTTAAATCACAAGACAAATGACCCTGATCAAAAGTTTACATACCCTGGTGAATTGGCCTGTAACATGCACACAATATTGGGCTATTAAAGGAACCATCTTCACCTGTGATCTGTTTGCTTGTAATTAGTGGTTGAGTATAAAAGGTCAGTGGGTTTCTGGACTCCTGACAGACTCTTGCATCTTTCATTCAGTGCCATAGTTATGTTTTTTGATTCTAAGTCATGGGGAAAGCAAAAGAATTGTCAAAGGATCTGTGGGAAAAGGTAGTTGAACTATATAAAACCGGAAAGAGATATAAGAAAATATCAAAGGAACTGAGAAAGCCAATTAGCAGTGTTCAAACTCTAATTAAGAAGTGGAAAATTAGAGGTTCTGCTGAAACCAAACCACGGTCAGATAGACCAATTCAAATTTCAGTCACAACTGCCAGGAAAATTGTTCAGGATGGAAAGAAAAACCACAAATGACTTCAGGTGAAATACAGGACTCTCTGAAGAAATGTGGTGTGGCTGTTTCAAGATGCACAATAAGGAGGCTGCATGGTCGAGTTGCCAGAAGAAAGTCATTACTACTCAAATGACTTTTCAACATGACAATGATTCAAAACACAAGGCCATGTCGACCTGTCATTGGCTACAGCAAAATAAAGTGAAGGTTCTGGAGTGGCCATCTCAGTCTCCGGACCTCAATATCAATATCGACCTCAAACATGCAGTTCATGCAAGACAGCCCAAGAATTTACAGGAACTGGAGGCTTTTTGTCAGAAAGAATTAGCAGCTTTACCATCTGAGAAGATAAAAAGCTTCCTCCACAACTACCACTAAAAACTTCAAGCTGTCATTGATGTTAAAGGGGGCAATACACTGTATTTAAAACCTCCTTATGTAAACTTTTGCCCAGGGTCATTTGGGCAGTTTGGGTTGTGATTATAATTTTAAAAGAGTAAACACAGTTGATTGATAATAAATGGCTTCAGCCAAACACTAACCACAAGTAAAGGAAAAGTTTTTGTGTTATTATTCATATTCTCTGAAAAATGATTAGGAAATCATAAATTATGACAGGGTATGTAAACTTATGAGCACAATTAACATTACAAAATTCAAATAGTTGTTCAGATTTTATTTAATTTATTTCCAAAATAAATAAATGCAATCATAATTTCTTTTTTTTAATTGTCCAAAATAATTCAAATCTCAGAAAATGTCTACATTTTGGAATTAGAGGACGGTGCTGCTTGGGTAATAAGGTGGGACCATGCTGTACCTGACTGCTGTGATTTTGTGCCAGTTTCCATCATCGACACGCTCTCTGGACAGAATCTGAGCCTCTCCACTGCCCAGCTGGTAACTACAGGGAAAAACACACAGGCCAGATTCAGGGATAAATACACAGTTGTAATATACATGATGTACAAAGAATAAAAAAGTTGTGCAGATTGCATTTATCTATGGAAGAGTATAGTAGTACAGAACCATATAGTAATGTTTTAATTTTTCCCCAATTAGTGGTGAAAAACGACACCATTTAATCAATACAAACATTACTGGTGTGTGTAGTGTTGTTTCATGGAAGGTAACATGCAATTTACCATGTTTTATCACTGTTTTACATCAGAATAAAACCATAATTACCTTTAAGAGTAAAAATGTATTAAAACCCACTCCAACAGTGGCCACTTTAAAAAAGAGGCTAAAAACTGCACTATTCTCCACAGCCTATAACTAATCAGCCAAGGATACCAGTTTAGCGCTCTCTAT
>JBBIGC010072699.1:0-10656 GCA_037576955.1 Lepidarchus adonis
GGGGAGGGAGAGAGAGAGAGAGAGAGAGAGAGAGAGAGAGAGAGAGAGAGAGAGAGAGAGAGAGAGAGACTCTGATTGTCTCTGCACTTCCTTCATAACTTCCTCAAGGGGAACATTAACACTCTTCTATGTGAACTTGTGAGTTCGTGCATATTAGTGTATGTTAGTGTGTCAGAGTGCGTGAGCGTGTGTGTGTGTGTGTGTGTGTGTGTGTGTGTGTGTGAGAGAGCGACGACTCAAGCAAGTGGATGTTCATGTAATTCGTGTGGAGAACAACAGAGCGCCCACGTTCTGCCCACTTCCACTTCCCTTTAAAAACCACAAACGGATTGTGTGTGTGTGTGTGTGTCTGTTCATCAATCAGTCACACCACATCTGCATTTCACCCCAGTCCTGACACACACTCACTCACTCACGCACTCATGCACATGCACACACACTCATAAAACAATAAATAAACACATATAGACTTCACAATAGAACTTCCCATCCCAGCATGAGCCCACGAGCTGCAGAAACGGAACAGAATGTTGTGATGCAGCCTCCATTATGAACGGTTCCTCTCGCACGCATGCACACACACACGCGCGCACACACACCCCCACAGAGTCGGTACACTTGCGTGCATGGCAGAGTCAAACTCAGAGTTTCCCACGTCTTATAGATGGCCAATACGGAAGTGAGAAACCACCCGAGCATCGACACTGGCATCAACTAGATCACCTCACACACACACACACACATTAATAGACATGCAAACACACACATATAATAAAAAAAAAAAAAAATACTGCATAAACCTAATGTAATTATGCCTTATTGTATATATGTACAAGTTCAAATGAAAGCAAACTGAGCCAAAGGACCCAAGACACACACAGTCTTCACTTAAATTCACAATTATTTAAGACTGTCGCATGATTAAAGCATTGAAGTTACATTTAATTACTGCATTTGAAATTCAGTTTGATTATTTCAGGGGTTCCTGAGTGGTGCAACTGCCCAAGCTTTGGTTCTAGGAGGCTGCAAGTTTGATCACTACTGTACTCTGTGATGCAGAAGAACCTTGTGATAGAGGGAAAGCCTAGCTGAATGGTAAACTATCTAGCTAGCACATTTTGAATATGGAACCTAAGACAATTTGGTCTGAAGCTGACCTGAACCCAAAGTGGCCTCAGTATGACATGATATAAAATACTTTTTTTAAATAGTAAAAGTTTTGCAACTAATTTCAATTTAATGTCTTACCATTCGTCTTGTTTCCAACAAGAAGCTGGAGCTGACCTTTCCTCATCATGTATGATTAAACATGGTGCTTTTGTTACCGTACCCATGTTTTCATTAGTTTTCATTTCTAAAATATGGAAAATACAGTGGGTGCTCGGCGATAGGGTTCTGTTCCTCACTGTGTGTCGTAAGTTGAGTTTTGATGCAAGTCAAAACCCCTTACATAAGCGTCTACTGTGTTTTATCCTAGGGCCATTACTCTGTCAGTCCACCAGAGGGAGACATCGACCCATCTGAGGCTCTGTATTGCATTTTTTGAGCATTTTATTCAAGATTCTTTCACTTTTCACAGCATAAAAAAATAATTAATTAACAAATAGGCTTTGGAGCAGCATCATAACCTTACATCATAAGTCAAGCACCCCCTGTATTTATTTATTTCATGTCATGGCCTGTCAAAATAATCAGACAGAAATACACAGCAATACTTTCCAGAATGAGAATGTTTAAATAGTCCTGTTTAAATAGTCAATATTGCAATTGCTGTGAATGGCACCATGAGCTCTGAACTGGACTCTTGGTTCCTGATCCTGATTCTGAAGCATCACATACTGTAGCTCTTAACATTACTGCTGACTGACTTAAACGTTGAGTAATTTGAGCATCAAATAGCAAGTCAACAAAGTCTGAGCTTTATACACTTATAAGTTATATAAACTTCTCAGGTTCAGCAAATTCCCATCGGCCATTGTGCTTTCAAAACAGTCAAGAACAACTCAGTCATACATCGGTTTCATTGCCAGTTATTTTGTACAAATGTGTCAGCACTAAAATGTGCATTAATTCCCCATGAACAAATCCCAAATTAGAAAACATATAAAAATCTTTGTAAAAAGTTTTTGTTAAAAAACACTTAACCTTTTAATTTTGCAGACATGCTGAAAAAACCTTTTGGGCCTTATATCCGAACCTTTTCTTTGCTATTCTCTCTCTCTTTTTTCACACTGAGCCATGCAAATTGTAATTATTTCTGTACTTCCTTCATAACTTATCAACTAACTTTGTTCTCTCTCTCTCGCTCTCTTTTGCTCTCTCTCTCTCTCTTACTCTCTCTCTCCCTCTTGCTCTCTTTCTCTTTCTCTCTCTCTCTCTCTCTTTCTCAAGGGTTCACCAGCAGGTCGCACGAATATCTGAGTCAAATCGAAACCATTAAGCGAGCCTACAGTAAAGCCAAGCCGCGTGTGTTTTAAACTGTTTGTCATGCATATGTTCGGTCATGGTTATTTAATTCACACTAACATAAACCTTCCTCCATGAATGACTATGCATGGATAAACTCTTAGGTTCCACTGCTGAAAGTCAACTGCCTACACACCACTGCCTACACACCACTTACCCCAGGTGTAGTCGATCTGCAAATGAGTTTTAGGGTCTAAATTATCTCTTAGCTGCAAAACTATCATTGCAAACAAGCATAATATTTTTATTGTACATACACCAACCGCATATTCATTCAACTTCTGTATATCCAGTCAAGCCCTGTTAGCTTGCCCCTGTTATCTCTCCAAACTTGAATTTCCTTTCATGCTATTTACCTCGTTATGCCGCCAAACTGAAAAACTGTAGGGTACAATTGGAATTTGGAATTACAATTGGAACCGTCGTCCATGCTAGCTTACTGCACTAATGGCCGAGTGATACGAAGCCGCAAATCTGAAGCGCAAACCCGTTTCCATGACAACAGCCGTTATTCATTTGCAGTGGGCGTTATAAGAAAATAATGCCACATGCCCGGGACACCTTCCAATTTAATAGAGCATTCGTCTGCATTCTAGAGAGCCGTATAATAAAGGAATATCATGTCCATCATAATTTGGAATCGTTTAGTAGCCTTTGGCACATACATTAATATCCACTAACACCAGATGTTGCCAATACATGCAATACACAGTTTGATTTTAGTTTAACACTGGAGCTATAGGGCTAACACTGGAGGACTAGTTCATATCATTCTGATTGCGTAGACTTGCTGATATGGTTTAGAGCTCAGTTTTTGTGTTTGCTTGTTAAAATGTTATAGCTCAATGACAGTTATACTGAGTCATGAAGCACATGAACAGGTGTGTACCAGATTAACGAACAGTTGAATGTGGGTTGAGAAAAGCTTTGCTGTTGAATTTTTACCGACTTGTTTGGGTGAGTATTGATTGTTAGCAACATTAGCTTTAGCTCTTTTGTCTCTGCTAGTCAACTCAGTCAGGAGTAAATGCTAAAACGCTAATGCTAATATTTGCCTTTAAATGTAACAAGCAATGTCTCCATGACTCCTTTTAGTGACTACATGGCTCCACTGTGGCTACACACACACAGATTCACTTTTGTCGTGCGTGCTCTGCATTCCTGTCTCAGCTGACGCAAGCTATGGGAGGTGTTGGTGTTGAGAGGTTTATATTTGACAGCCGATCATTGATTGCTGGGGAGGTATAATTATGCAGCGCTGTGGCGTCACACCAGAACAGACGCACCTCTCACACCGTGACTCATACTGTAATTGGTGGCAGCAGTAAATAGCTTTAAAATGCCTTAGCTCTAAGAGAGAAGAGGCTGTCTCACTCCCACAGAAGGGCCTGTGATAATGCAAGACGTGTAAGCTCTCCCTACTCTTCATTCGAGATGATATTCTATAGATTAGCTAAACACACACACATGACATCAATGCAAACGCGTATGCTCACTCCCACACAAACGCACTGTACACCAAAAGTCTGAGCCACGATTTTCTGTCCATTCCAACAGCTCCCACTCAGGCCGAGCTGTGGAAGCTGAGGAAAACGCTCCACTTTGCTTCAAAATCAAGAGTGGGCGTCCGCCGCCCCGGCTCTGCACTGGGTGGGAGGCTTCATTTAGACCTGCAGTGGGAGGGAGAACACGCGCCTCTTTTACAGCCTGTTTTTTTTTTTTTTTTTTTTTACAGGTTATTTTGTGAGCAAAGGAAAGAAAGACCACTGTGTGTGGGCAGCAGAGCTTTAGGTTCTTGGTGACAATCATCAACTCAAAACCAGCATTGAGATTCAGCTACAGACACTGATATTAGAAATCACCTTCTCCTACTCTCCGTGGCATCTTCACATCTGGTGCTTTTCCGTAACATTGCACATGGTAGATACCAGAACTGTGGACTGGTCTGCAAAGTCATTGTTTTGCATGATGCACTGTCCTGTGTCTTATATGTAGGACCCTGGTCTTCATCTCACAATGTGCTTTCTGCTGTATATGGTTGAAATTACCATAAATTCCTACTTGTCTTGACTTGATCATGGGAATCGATGCAGAGATTAAGCCTGTAAAGAACAACCTGAAAAAACCTGAAATATGCTCCGCTTTCTTATACTAATTCCCTCAATGACATCGGTTTGGCTGCCACTACGGCGTCCCTCATTGTTCAGCCAATGACAATTTAATCAAACATCTACTCTTGCTGTAACTATAACACTGGCACGGAGACCATTACACTCTAAGAGTGACACGAAGGGTGTTTTGTGCACTGCTGTTGTAAAAGTATTCAATTTCCTTAAAAAAGCGTTTTTCTAAATGAGCCATGTGAGTGTGAAGAGCGTATATGAGACAATTTCTTCCTGAGGTCCATTTATGATGCTCATATGGTTTCATTTTCCAGAAAAAGCTGTAATTCATTTGCCACATGACATTCTACAGCCTCGCTTTATCCCTTAGCATTAAACAGTTTTTCTTTACTGTACGTTTAAGACTGATTTATGTAGACGATCTCTGGTTTGATTGCCTGACGTGTGTTATGCTTCATTCACAAAGTCGTCTGAGCTGAAACACTCCTTATACATTTCCTGGTGAAAATACTATGTATTTTTTGCAGCTTTACTTCAATTAAAGTGTGTAATAAATACTTTTTAAAATCAGTTTTCCTTGATATAGGCCCTTTAAAAACTTTTTGCCCTGTTTAAGGGTAATTTTTACACTGCATTTACTTTTCTTTTAAAAAGGTCATCAGCGAACGCGTTATGAATTGACGTCAAAATGGTTAACAGAACAAACCCCAAGGATTGCTGCATACAGTGAAACTATGATATAATTTCTATATGATTTGACAGTTAAAAGAAGCAATTAAAGAATTTAAAGCAACACAAAAGCAACACAACGAAAGTTTCACCATGTAAAGCCAGCATAAGATATTGACATGAATTTGTCACTCATAACTACATGCAGTACATGATATTTTCATAGCAGTTGCTAAACAATTCACAGTCATAATTCATAGCATTAATAGTAAATACATGAGAATGAACATATTTGCACATACAGGGGTCCTCGGCTTATGTCGTACTCAACTTACAAAAATTATTGGTAAAATTTACTGTCTATACGGTAGTAGAATGTAATTGAACACCTACTCAATGCTTGATGGTAACTTGACATGAGCAAAGGATGAGTGCTACTGCTTGCACGGACAGAGAGAAAGAACTGTTTTTCGCTGTTATTGCTGAGATGTTCATGTTTAATTCACCGTTAGTGTTGAATAAGAGTTTATGTGGAGTGGTGGGTGAGATGGGGGGTTAATAGTGCATTGTGCTAAGGCACCATCAGTCTGATCTTGCAACAAGTCACTGTCTCCAATGCCTTTACTGCTGTGGTGAATGTTAAAGCATTAAAAAGAGCTTTTCTATCTGGAGCAACGTTTCCTAAATGCTTTACTGTAAAATGATAACTTTCATTCACATTGCTTTGCTTGCTTTTACTTGCTTTGCTAATCAGTTAATGTTTTAAAAATAGGAGATATTAACTTTTAAACACAGTTTTAAAAAGTTTAAAAAAAGCACAGTGCTTTTTAATAAAGTTTCTGCAGCATCGTTAGCCATTTGCTAGTCCAAAGAGGAGGGTTTAAAAAGAAGCACTGCCAGTGAAAATGGTGTAAAGTGTCTAACTAATAAAACTAAATAAAAGTCTTCAAAGCAGCATCCTTGAAGAGCTTAGTGTTTCCCCTGCTCTCACACACTGATAAACTGTTTAATCTGCGCTCTGACCATATACGCAGTATTTCTGGTGTGAGATTTAGAGAGTGTCTGCAAAAAACCCACACAGCTTTATTAAATTACACTGTGAAGAGGAGTATATGCTATTAACTAAGGTTGTGTTTAAAAGTTAATATCTCCTATTTTTAAAACATTAACTGATTAGCAAGCAAGTCCTAAAAGTAGATGTTAAAACATAGTAAGCAAACAACACAAAAATGTTATATTTGGCCATATATTTATGGAAAAAATCCAATTACATGTCTGCATTTGGCAAATGTAAGTGAACCTATATTTCAGTATGTGGTGAAAACCCCTTCAGCAGCAATAAGTGCAACTCTATGTTTGTGGTAACTGTTAATATGTCCCGCATATTTAATTTTAGTCCATTCTTTCAGGTCCTGGCGGATTTCCTCAGATGAAAAACTCTTTCCACAACATTTCAACTGGATTACGGTCAGAACTTTGACTTTGCGACTCCAGAACATTACCTTTATTCTTCATTAACCGTTTTTTATAGAACGATTGCATGTTAGGATTGTTGTCTTGCTGCATGAGTCACTGTCTCTGGTAGTTTTGACATTTTCCTTTACAATTCTCTTGAATAGTTCAAAGTTAAATGTTCCATCAACGATGACAAGCCGCCCCGGCCTAGATGCAGCAAAATAGACCCAAAAAATAACACTCACACCACCATGTTTCACAGATGAGAAGGTTCTTAGTGTTTTTCTTTCTCCAAATGTAATTTTCTTCATTTTAGCCAAAATGTTCTATTAATGCTTCATCCATCCACAAAACATTCTTCCAGTATTATTGCGGTTTGTCCACGTCATCTATGCTCATAGTGAACTCATGAAAATCAACATTCACCAATAGGAGACCGTTGCTTAGAAGTTACCCTGGGTTCCTTTGTAACCTCTTAGACTATAACACACCTTGCAGTTGGAGTTATCTTTGATGGTCCACGACTTCTGAGTAAGGTAACAATGGTTTTGAATTTCTTCCATTTGTACATTGTTGACTGTTGATTGGTTGAAACTTTTCCTGCATTATGGGCATCAACAAATCTTTTTCTGAGGCTCTCAGACACTTGATTTGTTTGCGCCATTATACACATCAATAAATGTTGTATAAGTCAGTGATCCACAACCTTTTCGTGCCATGGACCGGTTTAATATCAGATTTTCGCAGACTGGCATTTAAGGTGTCGCGGATAAAAACCACAAAATAAAATGATACGACCAACACAAAAACTGTGGGATTTTGTATATATAATAATAAACATGAATTTATTGTGTAATTATGTAGCTTTATTGGCAGCGTCTTTCTGAAATGCGCTAACAACGATCAGAGTAACGTCCTCCTCTGCCCCTCACGTGCTCTGGTCGCTATGGTAACACGTAAACAATACGTTTTTAGTGCTGTTGTGGTGATCTCAGGGTTTTCTGCCATGACTTTCATCCAGAATACCGTCAAAGCCGATGTCTCTAACATACTTAGATGCTACGAATTGAGATAATATTTAAAAAGTAAAAAAGGTTCAAAATGCTCCATGGCCCGGTAGCGGTCCGTGGTCCAGTGGTTGGGTACCACTGGCTGGGCTTTCTTGGATCCCAGCTCTTTAACTAAAACGGGGTCTATCACTCACACCTGAGTGTTATACCATTGATTAAAAACACCAGATTTCACCTTCAAATTATCATTTTAAGGTGTCACTTACTTTTGCCAAACACAGATATGTTTTTGCTTCAATAAATACCTGAGTAAGTATAGTAATTTTTGCTTCATTTGTTTAACTAGGTTTTCTTCAGGTGAATAAGTTCCTTTTTCTAATGAGTTGTGCTCATTTCCACTTGCTAGGCCTCACATTAAGAGCCACCACATCCTTTCTACCTGCTGCCAGTGCAGTTATTGGACAGCTTGGGTATTTCATTTATGGCTAGTATCTTACTAAGTGATGATGGAAGAGGAAGGGTCATTCCACCCACCCACAGAAAACATGGCCTATAATGCACTAGGTTACTCAGAGCCACAAATAGGTAGAATATCACCAGGGACTGAAACTGCAAACCAACAAGAGTGAGAATGTATTTTACATATTTTGACAAAAACTCAGCAGTTGCCAGAGCATGTCTGATCTATCAGGTGCATTAGACCAAGAAAAACCAGGGCATAGCACTTTCTCACCTCTCCTCCTGGAGCTCCTGGCCTGTTCTGAGTTCTTCTAGCTGAACATAGGATTGTTCCAGCTGCTCTCTTGTGACCTTCTCTCTCTCCGCACAGCCTCGCTCTTTCTCCAGCTCTTTCTCGACATCCTGCAGACGCTTCTTCAGCCGCTGGAACTCGTGCAGGATCAGGTAGCTCACACCACAGTACTGGCAGGTTGTGTCCACTTCTTCCATCTAAAAAAACAGGCATAGAGTTGCACAAAGAAAACAGTTGTTATAATAGCTTTAAATTTCCTCATCATCATTAATTTAACCATTAATTGCAATATTGGAATTATATTGAATAGTTCATATCATATCTAAAAAGTAGATCTATACTAAATATTTGATGTTTTTGTCTATGAGGACTGTATTTCTTTCCTCCAATCAGAGCTGTGGTCCAAACTTTCTTTAAAAATATTGTTATTGCTATTATCTTTACATGAAGCTTTATTTTTTTTTTATTACTTGCTTTTTAAAATTATTTCTTTAAAATGACTATATAAACTACTTGTAATTGTTTTTACTAACAGTTACATTTTTGTGTTCATAAAGCACTTTGAGCTGCATTGAAATGTATGAAAGTAACAATAGAATTCAGATGTTATTATTATTATTGTTGTTGTTGTTGTTGTTGAAAACTTGTAGTTTCTTAACCTTGAACTGTATATGTCAGTGTTGTCCATGCTCGTAGTTTAGTGAAATAAAAAGACATGGACATGAGTGTGTTAGAGTGGGAAATGTGTGGAAGAGTTGGGATACACAGGGTTACATACAGAGTTGGGAATCTCTGTTTAAAGGAACACATTGAAAAATGATGTAAAATGACTGAATAACAATGTCATATGTGGACATTAACTGGTGAAAATAAAATATAGTAAACGTGCAGAATAAGGGCTCTGTGAAAAGAATACATCATTATTTCAAGAAATGTTAACAGAGATCCACTAATGAACATACTTATCAGAGCTAAAACCAGACGGTTTAGTTTCCTAAACCATACACTCTCATCTTATGACTCAAACGAATGCTCTACCATGACCCATGGAAGTCTTAACAGTGGAGCTGTAATGGTCATTTCAGTAGCAGCACCCACTCTTACTTCCTGCACTCAGTGGAAAAAAGAAACCAAAAGCAGCAACCCCACACCACACCTGAATAAGCTGAGGCATCAATGAGTGATTTACAGTAAGTACAGTTACACCTGCTCGTCCAACTCCTTTGCTTTCCATCAGACAATAAGAGGAAGTATATAAAAGCATTAATAGCTCAAATAGAGAGCACTGGAGTTTCAGTTTCAGAAACATCTACTACTGTACTGTCTGCTTTACGCCAGAATATCCAGAAAATCACATTATATAAAATATATTCAGTGATTTACAATTACAGTTTTTACATTTACATTTATTCATTTGGCTGATGCTTTTGTCCAAAGCGAATTCCAGGTTCAGGAACAATCAAGCCTAATTTGCATTTCATTGAGTAAAATAAATATTTGATTGACTTAGTACTTGGTGGCAAAACCCTTGTTGGCAAGCACAGTGGTCAGACGTTTCTCGATGACCAGATTTGCGCACATAGGAGGATCATTAAGGTTTTGAGGCTGTCGCATGGCAACTCAAGGTTTCCGCTCCCTCCACAGGTTTTCTATGGGATTAATGTCCGGGGACTGGCTAGGCCACTCCATGACCTTAATGCGCTTCTTCTTGATCCCCTCCTTTGTTGCCTTGGTTGTTACACCCCCAAAGCACAATGTTTCCACCTCCACGTTGGACAGTGGGGATGGTCTTCTTGGGGTCATAGTCAGCATTTGCATCCTTCCAAACATGGCGAGGCGAGTTGAGGCCAAACCTCTACCCACCTCGTTTCCACCCATATTACCCACCTACAGAGCCGTACATAATTATTGACACCCCTGGTTAAGATGTGTTGAAAGCCATAAAATAAAATACATTTTTATTGCAGAATCATATTTTCCTGCACAAGACACTACATAGTCCACAGTGCATTGGTGGGAAAAAAATACCACATTAAGAAATGA
The DNA here is from genome assembly GCA_037576955.1 of Lepidarchus adonis. Taxonomy (NCBI): domain Eukaryota; kingdom Metazoa; phylum Chordata; class Actinopteri; order Characiformes; family Lepidarchidae; genus Lepidarchus; species Lepidarchus adonis. Next base: position 10,518 of record JBBIGC010072699.1, read on the forward strand.
TTAACATCAGGGGTATGATGTAAAAATGATGTAAAAATCAAAAATCCTTCCGGGTGAGGTGATCCGGGCATGTCCCACTGGAAAGAGACCCCGAGGACGACCTAGGACACGCTGGAGGGACTATGTCTCTCGACTGGCC
>JBBIGC010072753.1:0-10656 GCA_037576955.1 Lepidarchus adonis
GAGAGACAGAGAGACAGAGAGAAAGAGAGAGAGAGAGAGAGAGAGAGAGAGAGAGAGAGAGAGAGAGAGAGAGAGAGTGTTTGTATGTGTGTGTGTGTGTGTGTGTGTGTGTGTGTGTGTGTGTGTGTGTGTGTGTGTGTATTTGTGTATATAAATATGTGTGTGTGTGCGTGTGCGTGTGCGTGTGTGTGTGTGTATATAAGTATATATATGTGTGTGTATATATATATTTGCATGAACCAATAAGTACAAATGACCTTTTTTATGGGAATGGATCATCAGTTTCAGCACCATGAACAGCGCCCCGTGCTCTGGTCCCACAGGTAAAACGGTGAAATCCAGCTGTGAGAGCAGATGTGTGACGCTGCTACTTTACAGAATGAGCAGCATTTTAAACACAAGTTGATAAAAGTTATTTATCATCATCATAATTATAGATTTACTGTATTTTACTGAAGGGGCTTTGAGAAGCAAGAGAGGACAAAACGAGCAGCGCACACCTCACAGCTGGATGTCGTTCGCTTATTTTTTTTAATATTTCATGTGCGCTTTTAGCTCGTGTCGCTCTCGCCGTTGCGTTTCAGGTCTCGCGCATCATGTCCAGGTCCCGAGCGCGAGACCAGACTCGGGCTTGAACGAAAATGCAAATGCGTACAGTTTCACAACTGCTCGTGCATCTCTCTCTCTCTCTCTCTCTCTCTCTCTCTGCGCAAAACACCAGGCTCTTCGTTCCGTGCCAGCAAACGCCGTGCGCGCGCCTGGACGCCTGTCTGCTCGTATGAAGCTTTTCTCCAGTGATGAGATCCCCCCCACACCCCTCCTCCTCTTCTGCCTCCCTCTTTTTTTCTCCTCCTCCTCCTCTTTCCCCCTCCTCCTCCTCCTCTTCCAACCCCCTTCCCACTCGCACCTGTCTCGCTGCCTCTTCAGCTCGTGCTGCGCGCGCGGAGGTTTTCGCTCCTTTGTCCCCGTCGCTCCTAAGCTCCTCTCTGTGATGTAGGAGGTGCACGGAGGAGCGAGCGGTGCGCATGTGGCGGTGAAGAGTGGAAGGCCAAACTTCATCCCTGCGCGTGGAGAAGGGGTTTACCCCCCCCCCCCCCCCCCAAACACACACACACACACACCCCTTTGGATACCACCTGCCAGATCGCTGCGCGCGCGGGAGAGAGAGAGAGAGAGAGAGAGAGAGAGAGAGAGAGAGAGAGAGAGAGAGAGAGAGAGAGAGAGAGAGAGAGAGGCGGCTGCTCGCATGGGTTGGAGCTCGAGCGTTTCCGTGGATTATTCCCGCCGTTATTGACATGAACGTTATTCTTAGCGTCATGCAGATGATCGCGCGCGCGGACGCCGAGGTGCTTTGCGCCGCGGAAACGAGGCGACGCGTGTTTCTCCGTTTCCCGCGAAGCCTTGGCGCGTGAAACGAGTTGATTTACTTTCTCTAGGTGGAGTGCGCTTAGCTTCACGTGGGAATTATCAGCATCATCGACGTCACTGTTTTATCACCATGGTGCAGAAATGAAAGTGCACGCGGGCAGAGGAGGGTCCTGAGTGGTCCAGGCGCTCGGGATGGTGAGGAGCCCAGCGGAACCCGGGTTCCATGCGCGCGCAGCTGCACGTGAGCCGTTCCTCTTCCAGAACCAATCGATTTGCGGAACCAGCAGCGGGAACGCGAGCGGGCGTTGGGAATCCAGAAGTTATGTAATGCACGCGCTCTTTGCCAAATCTCTTGGCACTCTTGGTGATTAGACCTTCAGTGTTTTTTTGTGGGGGGGGAGGGGGGGAGGACAATTCCCCAGGAAGCCATCACCGTTCTGCTCGCGCGCCCTGCAGCTGAGATATTTCATGTTAAACAAGGTAAGGAGCGCGAGACTTGCATTTTTTCGCACGTGCGTTACCTTTCTTCTTCTTTTTTTGAGTAAATTGGGCTACATTCTTTATTTTCTGAGAGAAGCTTGAAGTTTTATCATGGTTTCGAGAGAATTTCCATTTGAGCACTTTAAGTAAAGTCCAATCTGAGCGTCACTATGACTACAATCATCATAGTCATGGAATTATGCTTTACTGTTGGTCTTTCCTCTCAGTTAAACACCTGCCCAGCTCATTTGATTAATAATTTGACTGCTTTTACTCACCCTGTCTGCTGCAGTGAACACCAGGAGTGTTTTATATAAACATGGATACTCTAGATATAGCAAATGATAAGCAAAATATGTCTTTTTTTAAGTAAAGATCAACTCCACATATAAAATAGCACTTTCCTGCACATGGATTAAGCCAAATATGGGACTAAATTACAACACTAATGAGGTTATACCATTAAAACAATCCTAAACCTAGTCCAGTGATGCTCTCAACAAAAAAAATCAGGACATAAACCCAACTTACTCTTAAACCAGTTGTGCAAGACAATTGAAAATGTGTTGCATTGGTTTTGCGTGGAGTGCACATCAATAAAGCCAATCAACTTACATTTGAAAATAGTTGTGCTGATGGAATATGATTCATTCTTCTAGAGCTAATGTTCATATCTCAGTCTGTTCACTTCATCACCCTGTTAACCAATTTCAGCACCATGGACAGCGCCACTTTAACCGAATCTACGTGTAAACGCAATAAGCACAGTCAGTGCAATAGTGTATCATTTCTACACAATATTCTGCTTAATGTTGCTTAATGAGGTAAACAGTGACGAAAACAGTGCATCACGTGTCCACCAGAGAGGGGGAAATGAAAAACGCACCGCTGCTCAGCCACCCACTCTCCTGCCTGCGGGTGTCAGCACCAACCCAATGCCTGAGCGTGTGCTGTTCCTGGTTTTTATTATAAATTCCCTTTTTCAATTCTGTGATTTCCCTGATGCCGAGGCCTCATCAGAAATGTCAGCACATCCATGAGCTGAAAAACATTACACCGTGCAGTTCAGGGAGCACCCAGAAGTGACAAAAAGTGCCATAGGGTGTTCATACTTTGTAATAACACTGCCAAATGTATTCAGGATATGAAAATGATCATCATCTGCAGGATGAAAGACTGTAATGTAAAGCATTTGTTTTACATAAACAGGTATTTTCTGGTTGCACTTAATTGCATTTTAATATACAAGATTAGCTTCTACGGTAAGCAGCTCCCTAAGGGACAGTCCAGCCTCGAATCTGCGTGATTTAAATTTTTTGCATGAATAAAATATATTTTTTATTATATAAAAATATTAAATATATTATATTATTATTATTATATATTATATTAAATATTAAAAATATATTTTATTTTTTTTAAATATGTTTTTTTGCCAAGCGTATGTCAACAGACCTGAAGTTGTGTTGATGTACATGTTTTCACATACAAAAAATACAATCTTGAAAGACATTAATCGTAATTTTTTCTTTTACCGGCGTCTACGTACGATATTGGTGTGTTTTTTTTAATCATAAATTATCATAGTTGATTTCTACTTGGCCAATGTTCATCCTGTTTTATTGTTGTGCTTTTAAGGCTGATGAATTTCGTGTGTTCTGATTGGCTGTTTTGGAAAACAGTCCAGGATGAAGCATTTCTTATAGTGTCAGTGTGAACGGGTGGACTTAATTCAGTGTAGCCTATAAATACACAAATATATGTGTATGGTTTTTATGGATTCACAACAGAAGCTTTTAAAACTGGGTTGCATATTTTTTAAGACTGAATATTACCTTAAAAGTTACTAAGCATTACATTAAACAAAGAAATGACTAAATTCTTCTTTTCCATGTCAAGGGCCTTTTAAAAGTAACGTTTAAAAAGGTTCTTTGCATAAAGCCACATTATCGAATTGCGTGTGTATTTAATGAGATGAATGAGTTCTAGGAATCTTCTGATTAATGTACAAGTGCAGGGAATTATGAGTGAGGAGCCATTGCAGATCAAACCATAGAATTCACCAGCAGTTTACAAAAATTCCTCTTTAAACTTACTTACACTTTAGACTTTATTCAGTGTTTTATTCACAAGCATCTACACACCCAACAGCACTTTTGAGCAGTGGCACGTTTGTGTAGAGGTGATTGGTTTTTCTTCAGCTCAACAATTGTAAACTATTAAAGATTTTAAATGATCAAATTTGAATATAATTTAATAATGATTTCCATTATTTTCATGTTATTTTCAGTCTGAAGTAAATAAACACGACCCTAACCCTTCAATTTGTTTGTTACTTGGGAACCACGGTATCCAATAATCCAATATCCAGTGATGGATGGACACTATTTATAAGCTATTTCTGTGCCCTAGGCCTACTCGTCCTGATTCAATGCTGTAGTGAAGAAAAGGCATAAAAAATTTAGATTCCAAACAAAAAATTTGGCTCCCACCTTTCAAAAACAGGTTTAAGAAAACAATCGCTCCTGAAAAACGGTTTAACACACTGGACAATGGGATTCATCAGTATTAGAACACAGGGCAAACAGTTCTGCAGTTTAAAAACATCCTATAACTGACAAGAACATTTTGTGATATTTAGAAGAAAACTGAAGATATGGGTCAATGAGGTTCTATGTTCTTTAAGGAACCCAAAACGGTTTGACTCAAAAAATGTATTTGCGTATTTTACAGTCTCTATTTGAGGAAATGCATCGATTTTCCGAGTGCATCTATTTCTTCATCTTTATTTAAAGAACAATTACAATAACAGGAGCATAGCCATTATCACCATTACCATCAATATGAATAATTAGCCCTGTGATCAATAAAGGTGGTTTGTTTACTTTAATTGACCAAGATTAAAGCACTGTGGAGAGTGCTGCTTGTATTGACCCGGATGCTGCTAATCTAAAGGCTCGAGTACACAATCAATGCTTGAATAGTAGAAGTTCAGTGGCCAGAAGAGAGGCAACCATGAAGATACCTACTGAAGCTTGAGAGGCCAGTCATTACAGAGTACTGCAGTAGCAACTCATATCATGGATAATCTAATTCTGTTTGCATTTCTGAGTGGTAAATAATATTTAAAAACTGTCAAATAGAATAGAATAGAAGAGAAGAGAAGAGAATAAAAGAAAAGAACAGAATACAATAGAATAGAATAGAACAAAATACAATAGAATAGAATAGAACAAAATAGAATAGAATAGAATAGAATAGAATAAACCTTTATTGTCTACAAACAAACGGAATATATAAGAAAAAGACCAAACAAGTATGTTCAGATCTATATACACAAAAAATTCAAAAATTAAAATAGAAACAATCTTATATACATAAACAAGAAATCTCCAGAAGGATGTACAGAAAATGTATAGGTATGGTACAGATGAGATGAGATAAAGACTTATAAAGTGCACAAGCTCACTGTGAGTGAATAGCAGCAGTTGAGAACAGATGATGTGTTAATCTGAAGAGATGATAAATGGATGAACCATGTTGAACTGTGTTATAGAGTCTGACAGCTGCTGGTAGAAATGACGTGCGGTAACGCTCCTTCCTACACTGTGGGTGCAGCAGCCTACTGCTGAACTAGCTGCTCAGGGCTCGTACAGTCTCGTGTAGGGAATGGGAGGTGTTTTACATGATGGATATCAGTTTGGTCAACATCCTCTCCTCCCCAGTCTGCTCGATGGGCTTCAGTGAACAGCCCAAGGCAGAACTGACCCTCCTGACCAGCTTATTCAGTTTCCCCCTGTCCCTCTCTGTAATTCCACCACACCAGCAGACCACAGCATAAAAGATGGCAGAATGGTTCATATCCTGGACAAGCAGCTTTCTCCTCAACGGTGTATGTAGTATGTACACCAGCTCGTCACTCCTCAGTCCACATGGTCCATAAATGGAAACTGTGATGTCACATAAACCAATATATGTACATATATGTCTGTCTGCCAGGTTTCAGGAGCCTGGATTGGAGGCGCAGTACAGTGCTCCCACTCAGAACAGAGTTCATTTACATACAACCGTATAAAAGCGCAAAAAAATGCAAAAAAAGAAACAGCCTGTTAAACTGGTGAGGGAGGTCGGAAATTGTCATTTACATAAAATGTTTCACATGAGCATTTTACACATGCCATTCAGACCCTAGTCAAGTCAACTGATATTGTCACAAAGCAGCTTTACAGAATCCGGGTCCAAGTCAAAGGTGATGAAGGTGAGGAAACGCTCCCCAGACAGTGGGAAGGAACCTGGGGAGGAACCAAGGCTCAGAAGGGAAACCCATCCTCCTCTGGTCAATAACAGACAAAGAAAAAAGAAATAATAAAAGTATAATAGTCGTCAGCAGTTCCTTGTGTACAGGTGGGTCTCACTGAGGTACGGTCAGTTGGGTGGAGCATGGTTCTGTTCGTACTAATGCACAAAAAAGTGAAAACTCAAAAACATTCGTTCTGGAGTCGCCATAAGGAGCGTTTCATGAGAGCAACCATGGCCTAGGATCTTGTGATCAGAGGGATACAGGTTCAAGTCCCGGCCCAGGCACCACTACTGTTACATTGCTCCCCAGGTGCTGTTGATAGCTGCGCACTGCTTCATGCATGGATGAGTTAAATGTACAGTTATTATTTACATTTTTAAAGTGTATTTTATCTTTTTTTGTTTTCTTAGATTTTTGTTATTTAAATGTATCCTCTCTTTCTCTCTATTGGATGAACTGATGTTTGCTTAGTCTCAGGGTTATACTTGCAAAACCATGTGTGTGACATATAAACACTATTGAGTCTCTTAAACACATGGCAGCCAATCAAAATGGAGCACATTAACACATGCCAGTCACAGTAACAATCTGATAGATTTGAAAATGATCATGTAAAATAATGATTTTGGGTTTATTTCAATGCTCAAGTGGACTTCCTTGTCCAGTCGTGAACATAAGGTAATTGGGAACCATTTTCTTTGAATCAGATTGTTGTGCTTTTTTGGAGACATTAGAAATTGCAGTTATCATTCTAATTCCAGTTATCACAAGCAATATCAGAAGTATGTTGCACTTTATGAATAATTCCCCACTGGCGCGAGCATACCACACTCCTCTGGCAAGACTCAACACTTTATTAGCTGTAAGTAATGTGGTCAATTTGCCAAATGTCTGAATATAAATATATGAATACTTTTTACCTGTAGTTCATTTAAATAAAGCTTACAAAAACGTTATATTTATAGCCTCTTTTGTTTGTATGACAAATATATTACTGGTAGGTCTGAAGACTTGTTTTAAAGATCTTTCTATTGACAAATTTTGTACAAATTGATAAATGAAAGTAATAAAATGTGTAAAACCCAAAACAATTTATTAAGAAAAAAATCTAATAAAAATTTGAAAAGATAAATAAGAGAAGTTAAAAAATTGAAATGAAAATTCATAAGAAAGGATAATAGAGAAATTATGATTGTCGAGAACTGTTTTTTTTCTCTCATTTTTGGATAAACACCTACAATAACATTTATACAAAACAATAATGATTCAATAACATTCTCAACTCTCAATTTTCAGTATGTTAACAAATTCATGTACATTAATTGAAGGCTTAGTTCAATCATTTTGTGTCTAATTTCCTGTCAAATCTAAATATAATGTATTATTAGCAACATTTGCAATAATCAACTTTTCTCTACAATCAGAACCAAAAATTGCAATGTTACATGTTCAAACCCAAAAATGTTCTGGAGGGGTTTAAAGAAGAATTCCCTAATATATATCTTATAACTGCATTCATGTGTAAAGTTTTCTAATAAGTGTTTCTTTATTAACAGTGAAATTTCAGTTATTGAAATTGAATTTACTTTTTTTTTGCCCCAGTGAAATTTCTCTGGATTATTCTTAACAATTTAATAAATGTTTGTTTCTATGTGTCCTAAAAGTTAGATTTGTGTAATAAATTAATATATTCATGTTTAAGTCAATTAATACTTCATTTGTGTATCTAAACACAATACTTCACAATGCAAAAAATAATACTTTTAATATTAAATTGCCCTATTAACATGTATTGTCTTTAAATGAATCCTTTCATCTAAGGGTTAAAAACATCAAGGCTGTTCAGAACATTTCTAAATTAACACCATCAAAGGCATTGTTGATTTTGTATTGATCTGTATTGAGGCTGATTGACCGGCGTGTGGTCAGACTGGGTCAGGCATTAAGGGAAGGTTCACAGGGTCTGCGGTGCAGCCGGTCAGTGATGTAGGATTAGGAAACAGAGCAGTGAGTCATAATCTCACAGGCTGAGAGGAGAGGTGGAACAAGAGTGAATCCACTCCAGCGTGTAAGTTTTGCCCCATAGGCCACACAAACATGCCGCACACACACACACACACACACACACACACACACACACACACACACCACCCGCAGGCTCTGTTAGTCCAGCCTGCTCTGCGGCCTCCTCTCAGGAAAAGTGAGTCATTTCAAACGGCCACGCTCCCCCTGCCATCCCACCTGACCAAACACACTGCGTACTGGGTTGAGTCACTGGTCAGGGTATCTGTGTATGTGTGTACGTGCATATGTGTTTGTTTTTGTATATTTTTAGGGCAAAAACTAACACTGTGCTTTCACGTAACATGTAACTGCATTGCAACCACAGGCCTGGAGTCTTCAGCTATTCAGGTCAAAACGCAAACGCTATGTGTTACTAACACTGCAAATCATTAGGTAGAACAACAGGTTGCTCACATTTCTCCATATTATCCGTTTTATTCCAAATAAAATGACAATTCCCAGCATGTGGAGAAATATGGCTGAGTAGAATAATTAAAGTGACTGTTTGTCATTGTGAACACAACGAAATGAGACATTTTCATTTAACCTAGTGGTGCTCAACCCCCGGGCTGTGGACCGGTACCGGCCCGTGAGTCGTTTGGTACCAGGCCGCACAGAAAGAATAAATAACTTACATTGTTTCCATTTTATTCATTATGCGAGTCTGAACAGGCCTTTATTTTGAAAAATGAACAAAGTTTTTTCGTTACTTCCATCTATGACTCACTCCTGATGCATGTTTATGCATTACCATAGCGACCAGAGAGCATTACGGGGCAGAGAGGAGGATTTTACTCTCGATGTTAGCGCATTTCAGGAAGACGCTGCAAATAAAGTGGATTCACGTTTATTATATTATCCCTTATAGTCCCACAAGTGGGAAATGTATTTATTTTTTTAATTGAACCCGTCACACGTGCACATGTGGAGCAGTGAAGTGAAGCCTGGGCTGAGACTTGAACCTGCATCCTTCTGATCCCAGGAGCAATGTCATAAACACTGGGTCACCACTGCCCACCACGTTTATTACTATATTTACGAAATACCACAGTTTTTGTGTTGGTCGTATCATTTTATTTTGTTGTTTTTATCCGCGACATCTTAAATGCCGGTCCAAGAAAATATTGTCCGACATTAAACGTGGCACAAAAAGGTTGGGGACGTCTGATTTCACCCACACGTGAAGCAGTTATCAACAGGACCCAGGGAGCAGGAACCTTGCTCAAGGGTTCTTCAACCTTCTGATCCCAAGGGCAAGGTCCCATCACTGTGCTCCGCATCACCACCGTCGGCTCAGGTCTGGAGGTGAAATGGGAAGCGGTGATGCCTCTATTGATTAGCAGCAGTCCAGGTGGCATCATCTTCATTAGATGAACAGAAGAAGAGGCGCCATAGCAGTAGTGGGAGGAGTTTTGCTGCTTGAATGTTTATACTGCTGGAGATGAAGATTTTTCGTCTGTTGCTCACCCACTAGACGACAGTTTTAGACGTTAACTAAGGAAACTTTTATAACCTGAGGCTTTTCTCTGAGGGCATCCAGAGGAGGATGGGTTCCCATTGTGAGTCTGGGTTCCTCCCAAGGTTTCTTCTTCAGCCGAGGAGTTTTCCTGCCTCTTGTTGACTTTCGCTTGCTGGGATTTGTTAAACTGCTAAAAAAAGTCGGTTGTAAAAAGAAGTTTAGAAATAAAATAAAACAGAATTGGGCAGAAAGGAGATGCAGTGATCTGCACTGGCAGTGAGAAGGTTCTGGGTTAATCAGTTCAGTGTACATGCCTTATGTTTGTGCTGGCGTCCTCCAGGTTCTCCGGTTTCCACCCACTGTCCCAAGCCTTGTGGTTTAGGTTGACTGGCTACTTATTACCCATAGGTGTGTGTGTGTGTGTGTGAATGGTTGGCCTCCTGTCCAGGGTGAACCCTGCCTTGTGCCCATAGTCAGCTGGAATTGACTCCAGCTTCCCCATGACCTGAATAAATGAAAACCACTGTTACTGGTCAACATTAAGCACCAGAGCGAATTATGCAGGAGGTTTTTTTTGACAGATGTTGGGGTATTCAGTTTGCTCATATTGTGACATAATCTTTCATTAACTCATCATATAAAACACCCATTTCAGTGCATGGGGAAGCTGGAACCAATCCCAGGTGACTATGGGCACAAGGCAGGAGTCACCAAACCATCACGGGGCAACGCCAACAAGGTGTAAATGAGGTCAATACATATATGACACAGTTATGGAGTATTATTATTACTTTAGAATTCAAAAACAAATAATGCTTATTCAAAATGGTAATAGAAAGAATTAAGAACTTTTAAAATATACATGTTATATTTTACATTTACATTTGTTCATTTTTCAGACGCTTTTGTCCAGGTTCAGGAACAATCAGCATAAATTCAGACATGACAACACTGATGTGCGAGTTACAGGGAGTTCAACACAATC
>JBBIGC010072764.1:0-10655 GCA_037576955.1 Lepidarchus adonis
TACTCACAATCTGACCCCCGCTTCTTTCTGTTCAACTACACATCAACTACTCACACTATGACCCCCGCTTCTTTCTGCTCAACTACAGAGCAGCGGCATGTACCTTCCGCCTAGTGCAACGCCTGCTACCTACTGTATAGCAGTTTAAACAGCCTGTTCATAATTTGATTTAAATAATAATAGACAATTTAAAATTTCCTGCTTTTATTTGTTATAATTTTTAATTATAGTTTATAATTTCAGTATGATTATCCCTATTTTTTAGGGGGGCTTGAGATCATTTTGGGGGGGCTGATGCCAATGGGTAAGGGTAAGGGAACAGCAGGGTAAGTCACTACAGAACCCTACTTCTGTTCCATTTTGAAGCGAGGAACATAATATTGGTGCTGGTGTTTACTCGTAACAAGTTAGTGTTATCTCATTATAACTGCTGTAAGTAGTAAAGCAGGGGTGCCATTGTTAATTTGCACTTTGCATCACAAGACTAAAGACCCGTTTTTATTTTATCCACTCGCCTTTTTTTGAACCGTTCATTTTTCTGTTGTCATGTATACATAAGTAAGAAAAAGCCTTTCTTGCTCAGTAACTTTGTCTCGTTTCCAAATATCTAAAACATCTTAAATCTAGATTACTAGACAAGAAAAATGGTATGATAAAATTGTGATGCTTAAAACTTCTTTTGAGATTATATTACATAAAAAAATGTTCTTACCCCATTGGCAGATAATTTTGCTTGTTTTAAACCATGGAAACGAGACATAATTTTTTACTTGTTTTTTTTTTTTCCCCAGAAAAAAAGGACATAATTTCTTATGCTATTTCACATGTCTAGTAAATGTATCTTGATTTAAGTTTTTTTTTTTCATATTTGGACTGAAAACAGGATAAAACTACTATGTTAGAAAAGCATTTTTGCTGTGTATATTCTGTGCTTTGTCCCATATAGGTTATTATTGACCTTTTTATTATTGTTTTTGAATAAATGGTTAAAAATGAATGCTTTTTAAAAAAAAATTTTAATCTGATTCATCGATTAATCAGAAAATTGGCCGACAGATTAATCTATTATTAAAATAATCATTAGTTGCAGCCCTACTCGCAATAAGTTAGGGATATTATTTACAGGAGTGCTTTTCTTATTTGCTCTGAATTTTAATGAAATAAGTAAGTATTTAGTTTTTGGACCCAAACATAGACAAACTAATTAAAATCTGAGATCTGAAATCTGAGCCTTCATGGATGCTGTCTAATCGGTCACTGAATGTTCCTTAGTAACAATCAATAAAGAGGCAGTTTCCATATTCAGATTAAGACATATTAAATGTATGGACAAAAGGCTAAGAAGAGACCAAGGACACGTAGAGGATCACCATCAGAATTCACTTCAGATTCAAAAGACCTGTTCATGTTCTTCTTCTCTTTGACTTTGCCAACAAGAATCTCTCTAGTCAGGCATTCTGTGTCACTGGGTCGGTTGTGCAGTCTAACAGTCTAATTTCTAATCCCTAACACAATATTTATTGCCATGCAGGATAATGGTAGAATCACTAAGCAAATTAATTAGGATTCTTAGTTGTTTCAATTGCTAAACTAACTGTGCCTTTGTCACTATGTTACCAAGTTTGATTTCTTTCTTTTTACAGGAACAACAGATCTGTTGCAAGCCATTGTGAAAGTCATTTGTCATTGTGAAAACACCATCACCCAATGCATCAAAATGAAATGTGACCTCTGCACTTAACTCAACACATGTGCAGACGTGGAGCAGCAGGCAGCTATCAACACCCAGAGAACAGTGTAGAGGGACGGTACCTTGCTCGAGGGAACCTCAGTGGTGCTTGTGCTGTGACTGGAATCTTCACCTTCTGAGGGCAAGGTCCTAACTACTAGTCCACCACTGCCCACATCTTTGCATTTTACCCATGAGGCTACACTGCACACCACTGTAGAGTCACACTGGAAGCAGGTGCTTTGCTCAAGGGCACTTCAGTCTGCTTCCTGGTTCAGGAAATTAAACCCACGACCCTTTGGATCTTCCAGGATTCACATTCCTACATGTGGAAATTACTGCTGTAAACACATAAGGAAACACAATCAAGAAGCATTACCTCCATGTTGAATTCAAGAGAGGGTCAATGTTGAATGAATGAATATGGAATCCAAAAGCCAAAGTTCTGCTTTAGAAGAAAACTCCTCTGCTACTCTTCAGCAAGACCAGGACATTCACACAGGAGAGAAACCGTATCACTGCTCAGAGTGTGGAAAGTGTTTTGCTGTAAAGAGTAATCTCAGAAAACACAGGCGCATTCACACTGGAGGGAAACCATATCACTGCTCAGAGTGTGGACAGAGTTTTACTGAAAGGAGTAGTCTTCAAACACACCAGCGCATTCACACTGGAGTGAAACCGTATCACTGCTCAGTGTGTGGACAGAAGTTTAATCGACAGGATAGTTTTCAAACCCACCAGCGCATTCACACTGGAGAGAAACCGTATCACTGCTCAGAGTGTGGACAGAGTTTTAGTCAATTGGGTAATCTCAGAAGACACCAGCGCATTCACACTGGAGTGAAATCTTTTTGCTGTTTTGAGTGTGGGAAGAGTTTTAATCGACTGACTAATCTCCAATACCACCAGCACATTCACACTGCAGAGAAATTGTATCACTGTTCAGAGTGTGAACAGAGTTTTACACGACACAGTAGTCTCCAAAAACACAAGTGCATTCACACAGGAGAGAAACCGTATCACTGCTCACTGTGTGGGAATAGTTTTACTGAAAAGAGTAGTCTCCGAATACACCAGCGCATTCACACTGGAGAGAAACCGTATCACTGCTCAGAGTGTGGACAGAGTTTTACTGAAAAGAGTAGTTTGCGAATACACCAGCGCATTCACACTGGAGAGAAACCGTATCACTGCTCAGAGTGTGGGAAAAGTTTTACTGTAAAGAGTAGTCTCAGAAAACACCAGCGCATTCACACTGGAGAGAAACCGCATCACTGCTCAGCATGTGGAAAGAGTTTTACTGAAAAGAGTCATTTCCGGGCACACCAGCGCATTCACACTGGAGAGAAACCGTATCACTGCTCAGAGTGTGGACAGAGTTTTACTGAAAGGAGTAGTCTTCAAACACACCAGCGCATTCACACTGGAGAGAAACCGTATCAATGCTCAGAGTGTGGACAGAAGTTTACTCGACAGGATAGTTTCCAAACACACCAGCGCATTCATACTGGAGAGAAACCGTATCACTGCTCAGAGTGTGGACAGAGTTTTAGTCAATTGGGTAATCTCAGAAGACACCAGCACATTCACACTGGAGTGAAATCTTATTACTGTGTTGAGTGTGGGAAGAGTTTCAAACGCCTGACTAGTCTCCAGTACCACCAGCGGATTCACGCTGTAGAGATTGAGCAGACTGTGGATGGAGCATCAGGACTTTGACTTCAAAGATTGAAGGACGTTGAGTGTATATTGAAGTATATTTGTCAAGTCAAAGCACTTGATTTTGGGCTCATTCTGTATCAAATACATTGTGGCAAAAAGGTATTTGGCAGCTACCAATTCTGCAAGTTGTTAAGATATGATTTTGGTCATCACGACTTCTAACGTACCTTTCAACTTGCGCCACAATGTTACTTCTGCTGCAGTGAGCTGGGTACTCTCATGCCAGGCGCTATTGATGGCAAATCGAAATTCTGGTAATCACATATCCCAATGTCGGTTACGCTCTTTGACATATGCAGTTATTTTTAACTTTATTATTGCACTCTGTTAGATTCGTCTGAGGGTGAAAGGCCGTAGTAAATATTTGACCACCTTGTAAAAATTTCCCTCATCGTGATGTAGGCTATGGAAGTGGCAGTTGCAGTACGTAAAGGAAAGAATTTCACCCATTTGCTGAAATAGTCTACAACTACCATTAGATGTTCGTTTTGCTTGGTGGACCTTAGAAAAGGTCCCATCAAGTCGACCCCAAGTGTATGGCCAGGTTCCTTGATGGGTGTGGATTGAAGAAGCCCCACTAATCTTCTGATCCGAGGTTTGTATTGTTGGCATGTAGGATACTCTTTACAATAATTTCATACATCTTTCTGGATTTCAGGCCAGTATACTGAATTCAGCAGCCTCCATAAGGTCTTCATATTGCCTAAGTGACCACTCATAGGGTTGGCATGGACATACTGCAAATACTGGTTTCTGAAGGTAGATGGAATCACCAACTGTAGGAGTGTCTGCCCACTTGGCGAGCGAGGAACAGCAAAGAAAAGTTTTGTTTTGTATGGTATAATGAATGTGGTCCTTTGCTGGTGGTTCTTTTGCTTTATCTCATAAAAAGGCGGAGTGATGGATCAGAAGATTGAGCTTTTTCTACCCCCCATTCACAAGAGGGGGTCCCAGGTACAGTCTGGGCTGTAATTGATAGCTAAGTGTGCTGGACTAACTTCTCCTTAGACAATGTATCCAGTACGGTATTACACTGCCCTGTAGTCGGAGGGCCCAAAGGGTTTGATGTGAGAGGACAGTCGAGGCTGGTTAAAAACCTAAGTGAGGGCTGCATGGTCGGTAACCACTGTGAAGCTACTCCCCTGGAGGTAGCCATTTTTCTACAGCCCAAACTACAGCAAGGCATACCTTCTCTGACATTGAGTAATTCTTCTCAGCCACATGTAACAGCCAGGATGCATAGGCGATCACGTGTTCCCCGTCGTTAGAACCTTGGGTCAGAACCGCACCAAACCCTGGCTTGTCTCAATTAATTAAAAGCTCTCTCACATTCTGGTGACCATCTCCAAGCAACATCTTTCTTCTTTAAGGTGTGCAAAGGGGCCGCTTTTTTGGACAACTGAGGGATAAAATGATGGTACCATCCTGCAAGGCCTAGAAACCTCTGAACCGCTTTTAATGAGGTGGGTACTGGAAAAGCGGTTTTGGCCTCCACGTGTTCTGGCTCTGTTGTGATTCCTTCTTGTGAAATAATGTGTCCTACAAAATGTAAAGATATTTGACACACATTGCATTTCTTTAGATTCAACGTCAGCCAACACCTGTATGCAAATGCGTAAAGTATTCTTCCACTGACTTGGAGAAAATGACCAGATCTTCAATGTATATAAAACCGCATTAACCCAGAACCTCTGGTCGGATTATATTTTTCTCCGGCATTTGAGTGGTTTCGGCATCCACAAGCTGTTTTTTGTGCACAGGGACAGGGTAGGCCTTTTTCCGTACTGAGATTTCGTCACTGGTATGAATGTAATGTTGGATAGTTGAGGTGTGTCCAAACTTCTCTCTACATACAGAAGGCCAACTCAGTAATAACGCTGCGAGTCGGGCTTTATCTGGATCAGATAAATCAGCACTGTCTACCAAGGTCTTGAGAAGAGTCTCCCTTTCAGTGGATAGAGATGTAGGGGGAAGGGCAACGTACAGAGATATGTGACTAGTTTTCCCCGTGTAAAAAACAGTATTCCCGTGTCCAATATGGCAGGTGTAGTCACTGTAAGGACGTCAATCATTAAAGTAAACAGAGAAGGAGCAGATGTGAGTAGGGTAATGTGGGATTCAGAAGTCTTCTTCTCTTCTGACTTTACAATAAGTTTTGGTAGCCATCAGATCTCATTCAATCATAGAACATATCCTCAATAGTTGTTGTCAGTGCTAACAGAACTCCTTAGCATTCTTGCCAATCAGGGGTTACAATTGCGCAAAAAAGCCATCACAATTTCTCATTCTGACATTTGGGGTCTTAAAAACAAAGTGAATGACATTGGTAAGCAAATGTGTGAATAGATTTATCCACCTTTTGAATTTTTTCTATTATTCGCCGTTCAGCTTCATATTCTCGGTCTTCAGCTACAAAAGCATGACCGAATGCCAGCTTAAACGAAGACCAGTCATAAATGTTTCCCTTTTCAGCAATCCACCAGTCTTTCATTGTTTTAGACAGAACTGATGCTAAAATGGCCAAATTTTCATTGTCTCTCTGGCTAAAAACTCTTCGCACTGTTCTATATAAATAAGTAGATCATCTTAGGCTGGTTTAGAAAACATTGGGAATGCTATTTTCACCAGGGGTCTGTACTTGTGAGCGTTGGCATTCCCGATTATTTGAGTGAACAATGGATTATGTGAGAACGAGTCAGGGGTAGAAGTATTAAAATGAGATTTAAGTTTTTTGTCCTGTCTTTGTCCTGTCTTCCCATACCTAGCCACCTTTATTTTGAGCTGGTTAATTTTAGTATTATAGTTCTCCTCTTGTTGTTTAATCATAAAGTTCAATCATTCATTAAAGTCACTTAACTCATTCTGCTGTCGGGTTAGCTTCCACTAACCTTTGAGATTCCTGTTGCAAGGTGATGCATGGAAGATAATCCTTCTACTGGGACTGTCTTCTGTTTCGGAATTGACATTGACCAATCTCACTGTTAGACATGTTAGCAGTCCTAAGTCCAATGGTAATGCTAATGCTAAAGATAGTATCCACACAAAGTACATAAAACAGACTCGCTTCGTTGGAAATAATGACTGCTTATGGTTATGATTTATGATTATGGTCCCTGTTCAGGCTCCAATGTAAAAAAACCAGGCAGCAATTTGATCTGCTTAAAATTGCTAGTGTTTTGACCACAACCATACCCAATTACCATAACTTGAGCCAGAAATGTTTAGAAAATGGTAGGTGTATTTACAGTAGAGATGCTATTTACAAAAAAGTGCAGCTTTGAGTGTCCATAGATAGTCAAAGCACAAATAAACAAGACAAAAAAGGATATGGATAAAATAATATTCCAGAGCCATTACTTACAAAGGAGATGAAAGAGGTTAGCTCCTCCAGAGAGGGTTTTTCTCTTTGTCTCTTTGAACAAGCTACACTTCCTTCCCCCTTTTAAAGGAAGTTTCTAATCCCACATTAATAGCTACTAGGCCATAATACTCCTTAGCCTCCTGTCTGATTTCAGCAGCTGAAACAGGTTGTTATTGGGGTGTGAAGGGTCAGTGAAGATCATTGTCATTGTCTCTGTCATTACATGAGCAATTTCCTTAGGGACAATAAAGTTTTTCTGATTCTGAAGATCCTGATGGCCTGTGTCCTACATCTCTTGCAGAGTTGGCAGAGGTGACCTGCAGCAGCGCCCCCTCCACGAATCACCCTCTGCAGGGCTTTTTGGTCCTGAACACAGCAGTTTCCAAACCAGCATGTGTTGTTCTGGGTCAGGACACACTCCACAGCACCTGTGTAGTAGTCGCCAACTTTCACACCTGTGATCTGTCAGTGAGGAAGTCGAACACCCACCTGCACAGACGGCTGTTGAGTCCCAATCCCATCAGCTTAGTGAACAGTCTACTGGGAACTATGGTGT
Organism: Lepidarchus adonis; assembly: GCA_037576955.1. Lineage (NCBI taxonomy): Eukaryota > Metazoa > Chordata > Actinopteri > Characiformes > Lepidarchidae > Lepidarchus > Lepidarchus adonis. Next base: position 7,369 of record JBBIGC010072764.1, read on the forward strand.
TAAATGCTGAACTGTAGTCCCTGAACAACATTCTCACATAGTTACCCTCCTTCTTGTCCACGTGGCTGAGGGTGGAGTGTAGGATGTGGGTGATTGCATCCTCTGTCAATCTTTTGGGGCAATAGGCGAACTGCAGGGGGTCAAAGTTGCTGAGGATGGGATGATGGACTTCAACAACCTCTCAAACACCATGACTACAAATGTTAGTGCAACAGGCATGTAGTCATTCAGGCATGAGGGCTTGTTGGTCTTTGGTATGGGGATGATGGTACATAGGGAGCACGTTAGACAACAGACTGTGCCAAGGACTCATGGAAGATGTTGATTAACACACCTGACAGCTGGTTAGCACAGCACTGCAGTAGGCATCCCAAGATGCCATTTGGTCCAGCCCCCACCAGGTGTTGTCCCTCTGCAGCGCAATGCAAACATCACACTCTGCCAGGCTGATGACATCACTGCCTTTCGACATCAGGCTGTAGTTCCCCCCTGCCACCTGATGGAGCTCAAAACAGACGGAGAAAGTGTTGAGCTCTTTAGCAAAAGCAGAGTCATGCATAGTCTGCGAGTCACTCCCAAAGTGAGATTCAATCAGTACCCAGTGCCGGCATTTAGTGTCTCTCACCGCAAGCCTCTTTGTAAGCGCTCATCAGCGGTATTTAGACCAGCGTTATAAGTAGTGGTCCAGTGTTCATTTAAAGAATTCTCAATAATTCTCAGGTAGGTGTTAATACTATGGTTTTTAAAGCAGGTGTGATGTTTACTACTGGAGCTAATGAAAGGTAATTCAGAAAGTGCTTGTTCCAAGTCTAATCATGGCCAAACAGACTTGATTTGATCCATTTTGAAACATACTGCAATTTCTTTGGATATGAAGTAGTGATAAAAATTAAGCAACTTTGTTTTACCATAATATTTTGCCTTCTGTAGTTTCTTTAGTCATTTAAACCAGACAACAGGGTTTATAATGGATCGGTAAGTATTCTGTCCCTCAGTTTGATTAAGGGTGACCTGTTGTGTGGGGAAATGTTGCCACCTGCTGGCCACTGTGTGTATAGTGTTTGGGCCAGTCGATTTACCCAAGTCAGTGGGAAAAAAACGGTAGAAGGAGAAGGAAGACAACTCACAACAAAACTGTCCAAAAACAACCGATTTTCACACAGATGTTCTATTCGATCTATAATTACTATAAAAATAAGTACAATTATAATTACAAGTATATATATATATATATATATAATATAATTATAATTACAAGTATTACAGTATATATATATATATATATATTGTAATTATAATTGGACTTATTTATAGTAATTGTAACTTTTTATTCTATTATATTCTATTTGCACATTTAATTTTTTATGTATTTATATGTTTATTTCCATTGTCCTGCAGCATAAAATCACCAGTTATGCTGTAGTAAAAATTAACTTCCTCTTTTTGGTCATTAGCTTCCTTTAACATCACAGAATTAATTAATTAACATACATTTATAATGGGTTTTAATTAATGGATTTTCTAAAACAGCATTAACATTGTGTGTTCCTGATATGCATCATGAAGTGGGGATTAAAAATTAATAAATAATAAATAGACTTTTCCCTTTCTGTAATTGGGACACACCCACTGCTTTACTTCTCATGCTTCAGATTCTGAAGGTTCTTCTGCTCAAATTAGGAAGCCATTATCTTCAATGGCAATCAGTTCTGCTTTATTAGACATACAAATTGAAGGACAAGGGACCAAAGCACATTGTGTTCCTTTTATCAGATAGGAAAAGACTTGACAGGGAGAAATAATCTCTTTTGAAAGAAAAAGAAATATACAGGAAGGCTCTTTGAAAAATTGATTTATAAACTACCACTTTACAGCAGTAAACATAAGTTTCCGCAAATTTGCTCAGTCAAAGTTTAGTTTCTTTGGTTTTCTTCTGGTTAATACGGAGCCGCAGCGTCACCTGCAGGAGAAAAAAAACCAATTCACAATCCGTTCCCTCAGTTTATAAACCGTACCCACGAATTCTTAAACTGTTCCCTCGGTTTTACAAACCGTACCCACGAATTTCCAATCCATGCGCTCAAATTTTATGATGGTTCACACATAGGAAGCACTGGCAACATCCCGCCTAATGTGTATGAACACTAAGAGACATCGTCATTCGTGAGAGAAGAATAAAAATATATAATAATAATAAGAAGAAGAAGAAATATATTATATATGTGTATTTGTGTATGTATGTGTATATATACACACACATATGCACACATTATATATATGTAAATGGTTAAAAGTTATTGCTGTGTTTACAGTTTATTTTGTATTAAAAAAAACCCAACAACAATTAAAAAGCTCAAAGCCATGTTGGGTTTCAGCCAATGAGATTCTCCTTTGAATGTAGACCAGTTAAATCTCTAATCTTTATCTAAAACAGAATATTAAACACTACAGTGAATTTCCATCACACGTCCAATCATGTCCTTAATAAATACCCAAATACCTTGAAAAACTATGAAAACACAGAATGTGAATAGAAATATTTTATACGCTTCAGTTTTGAGATACATTCATGATACACACAATGATCAACATCTGAGCCCATAGAACCTTCCCATGATGGAGAACATGTGAATGAAACCATTTCTCTCTGTATTTCTGGAAGAGGAAGTTAAAACACAGCTCTTTACCTGCTGCTCCTTTAATAACACTGTAGATCCCGAGCGCTGCTCTTCTTCTTCTCTGCTGTGGAGAATCACACTGCTGCAACTAGCGCCCCCACCTGGACTGGAGTAACCAAATACTTTCAAACCCAAATTGACTTGATATTCACAAGCAGACCATAGAATGTTCTGAAGAAGGTGAAATACAAGAACAAAAGAACATCCTCCTGCCAAACGACTCTCTGTGGCTGCAAGAAAAATAGATTAAGCTCCGAAGAGCTCTTGGTCTTACTTTCCAATGAGATCAAAGAAATTAATAAATTAAGAAGTTATGTTCATTATTCAAAGGCTTAATAACTCCTACCCCTTAAAAAAAGAATTGTTGGTCTTTTACCAATATTTTATTAGTAATAGATGCAGAGTTTCCTGTAGTGTAGGAGGTGTGTGTTTGTTCAGGACAAGAATCTAATGTGAACTGTACTGTGTGTGTCATGTGTTGGTTGTGAACACGTGTTATTATGGTTCTGAATAAAGAGATAAAGTTCCGCTACAGACCGGGTGGGGGCGCTAATGCTGTAAGTGCGGTGGAGCAGCGGCAGTGAAGCGCAGAAGAAGATGTTCAGCCCG
>JBBIGC010072774.1:0-25126 GCA_037576955.1 Lepidarchus adonis
ATACATGTACATGTGTGCATACGCGTACACGTGCACGCGCACATATACACACATACACACATACACACACACATACACACACACACACATACACACACACACACACACATATACACACACACACACACATATACACACATATACATACACACACACACACATACGCACACGCACACACACGCACACACACACACACACACACACACACACACACACTGATCAAGCCTCAGTAAACACCACAGTAGTTTCTTTGTTCGTGTTTCTTTCCCTCTCACATCTTAAGATCTGTTTTGTAGAAAATCTCATTGTGTCGCCACACAACCTCTTTGGCTCTGAATGTCTTGGACGCAGACTGACTGTGCAGACTGGTATCGGTTGGTGGGGCTGAACAGTTTGGCTGAATGCAAATCGAGTTACATTAAAATCTTTTCAGTCCGTAGCTTCACAACAAACACTTCAGCATCAGTGAACTGCAGCTAGTGCGACAGTAAAGCAGAGTTTTCCCACAGGAGTCATACACTCATTAATGAATACATTACTCTCTGAACCAAGCAAGGCTCTTACACATTACGCTGTATTAAAATGCATAGTGACTTAAAAGTTTGTGAATCCTTTCAAACTTTAAATATGACTTAAAACATTATCTGATGGGAAAATTATACACTTGGTAATTTATTTGTTGAGGAAAATTATACAATTGTATAAGACTTTGAGTATCATGTGGGGTCCTGTTGACCTTCAGCACGTGGGTATGAGATTTCTAAGAACCTCAAACAAGAAAGACCAGAATCATAGAGCTTGGATAATTCTGATCCACAGTCAGACTGTAAACAGATGGATGAACTGTAACATCACTGTTACCTTCTCCAGTGCCTGACCATCAATCTCTCCAGGAACAAGGCGTCAATCATCTGCAAAGTCACAAAGGAAGAAAGGAAAATTTCAGGAACTAAAGGCCACTCTCACTTTGATTAATATTAATATTCATGAGTACACCATAAGAAAACCCCTGACCAACAACGCTGAGCATTACCAATTTGGATGAAGAAATGCTTTTGGTTTAAATGAGAAGCACAACAGTTTCCAGAAACATTTAGCCACAGTTGTTGCTGCACAAAAGACTCATAACATAAAATGTAAGAAAAGGCTCAGTTACTTTTGCCAATCACAAATATGTACTAATGAATATTTTCCCTCAATTAACAAAAGGCCAAGCAGAATACTTTTGTCTCATTTGTTTATTTGGACTTGGGAATGGAAAATTGGGAGTGTTGCATATTTATTAAGAAAAATAAAAATGATAAAGATTTCAAGCACTAATACAATGTCAATTGAAACTTCTAATGATGAAAAAAGAAAGTAAGTTGAAATTAAAGTGAAATTGAAGTGCATTAACTATTTAGAAATATTTAGTACACTATAATTAAAACCCAATAAGGTATCAGAATTTATATTAATATTACATAGTAATGCAATGCAATACGTTTATTGTGCCTTGTGGTACTTTATTTCAGTAAACACTGAGAAGGTACTGGGTGATTTCGCGACAAGGTGATGTATTTAATTACAGCTCAGAAGACTAACTCAAATGTATGTAGGCCTGTAATAACATTTTACATTTACATTTAATAATAAACCTTTACAATGAAATAAATATAAAAATATAATTCATTATATTTTATTAAGCTGTCTCACATTATTAAACATGGTGAATAATGTTTTCCAGAAAGAAACACGTTTTAATAAATACCGCGTGCTCCATCTAGTGCTCATTTACTGCCGTTACAACTTCTGTTTTCTTTCTCTTACGACACAATTGTGCGACGGAAGTGAAGCGCGCCACTGTCCTTGTGTTGTTGGTACTTTCAGGCGTTTGTGCGGCACCGGTATGAAACACAAATAATGGTAAAACAATTATAAAAAAAAACCTTTCAACTGCAGATACCTGTTATGGGGCTTTTTGGTGAGTACTTTTCGACTTTAACCACCGTGGTTCTCGCTCCTGGTTTAGTTAAGTGTTTATTATGTCTGTTCTGGATTTTCTCTCTCTCCCCCTCCCTACATCCCACAGTTTATTTCACTTACCAGTTAATGTTGGATTCGACCCACAATGAGTGCTCCGAACCTGGAAGAGAGGCGAGCGTGTTGGGGAGCTCGTGATGAATTTTGGAAATGCTTGGAGTACAACCAAGATGACGTCACTGCTTGTGAAAAATATAAGCGAGAGTTTGAGGTGAACTGTCCTGCACAGTGGGTAAGTTTTACATCATACCTCCTCATTATTCCCCACGCGCACACACAGCATTCACTGTGATTGATGAAGTAGTCTAAGCTTGTGTGCAGTGATGTACCGTGTATTACATCTTGTGTGTTGAAATGGGACATCAACCACCTGTAGGACCATTTTTGTTTTGATATTATTAGAAGATATATGCCCAACCTGTTGCAAATTGCTTGTGTACTGTATTTGATTGGCAGGTAAAGTACTTCAACAAGCGAAGAGACTTTCTGAAGTACAAGGAGAAGATCCAGAATGAGGGCTTTGAACCTGCTGAAGGGGCATCAAACTCATAGAACCTCATACTGTAATTACTTCTGCTTTATTCTAAAAGGCTACAACTGTCTCAGAATTCTATCGCACTAATGTCAATTTATTTCTGCACTTTTCTGCGTCAGCAGCTGATACAGTTCATGTAAATATCCAGATTGCTTAAAAATGAATGACAGACCAGTAGTCGTTAGCAACGAACATACGCTGTTCAGTTAATTACAACACAGACAAAATGTAAAACATTTTATTCATTTATTTATTGTAATTGTGTTCATACATTTGTTGCAAATAAATGAAATATTGTACAAATATTTGGTAATGATTTAATTCACATTATGAAACCCAGTCCCTTGTAATGACAGGGGTTTACGTTTAAACGTGCAACGTGTGACTGTTGTTTAAATGAATTACAGATGTGTGGGCAGAAAAATGCAATGCACATCTCATCTTCACATTCTAAGGATTTTTCTAAATCCACTACTCCACAGACATAATCACGCAGAAGGTGTGTGAACTAAAATGCATGAGGACACATTTAAAAATCTAAGATTAAATCTGCTGCTGTATAAATCTTACATTCAGTTGGTACAAAAGTATAAGAATTTGAGGTTAGCTGGTCTTTTATTAAAGGGGTTGCGATTTGTCAATTGATGTGACTGTGACTTAAATGCAATTATTTCTGATACTCTAAATGCCAGGTTTGTTTTTCCTTAAAAAACACCAGCATATCGATCTTTAACTAGATGATGATTAAATTCACTGTGTGCATTACAGTGGAGGAAATCATTATTTGACTGCTCGCTGATTTTGTAAGTTTGCCCACTGACAAAGAAATGAACAGTTTATTATTTTAATGGTAGGTTTATTCTAACAGTGAGATATAGAATATCAAAAAGAAAATAACATTATATGAAATAATTTGCATTTTATTGAATTAAATAAGTATTTGATCCTCTACCAACCATTAAGAGTTCTGGCTCCACAGAGCAGTTAGATTCTCCTAATTTCAACTCCTCCCCCACATTAAAAACACTTGTCTCAACTAGTCACCTGTTTAAAAGACACCTGCCCACAGACTCAGACTCAAAACCAAAGAGCTGTCTAAGGATGTGAGGGACGAGATTGTAGCCCTGCACAAGGGTGTAATGGGCTACAAAACCATAAGCAAGAAGCTTATGAGAAGGAGACGACTGTTGATCATCAATCAACCTCAGTCTGGGGCTCCAGGGAAGATCTCACCTCATGGGGTGAAGTTGTTCTTGAGAAAGGTGAGAGATCAGCCTAGAACTACACAGGTGGAGCTTGTTAATGATCTCAAGGCAGCTGGGACCACTGTCACCAAGAAAACCTTTGGTAACACACTGCGCCATAATGGATTAAAATCCTGCAGTTCTTCAAATTCTATCCACTGTTAAAATAAACATACTATTAAAATTATAGACTGTTCATTTCTTTGTCAGGAGTCAAATTATTATTTCCTCCACTGTATTATTAGATTGAATTTCACCAATTTTCCAAATTTCATCATGATAATATTGTTACTATGTAAACCAAGTCATTCAGTGTGAATTGGTGTGAAATGCTTTGTTCCAGACGTCTGCAGTGGTTGCAGGAGATTCAGAAACTCGGTCCTGGAGGTAGTTTCCCTCCTCAAACACACTCCCTCATCCTGGCAATTAACAGGTGAGTTAAACCAGGTGTGTCTGAGCAGGTAAATCATCAAACTGTGCAGGACACTGACCTCCAGGACAGGAGCTCCAACCCCTGCTCTAAACATTACATTACTGTAGTATTTTTATAAAGTACTTTCAGGGATGCCCCCTCAGTGTTACTATGATCAACATTACATCTGGAAATTCTGTGTTTATGCCCAGTGGTGCTTTTGGACATTAAACATTTATTTAATGTCAAACAACTCTGAATAACTGTTTACATCTGAACAACTGAATGATTCAGAAATGCTGAAAAATCTGTGGAATTCCCTTTTAGGACACGAAATTAATGTAGGAAATATAAAAACACTGCAACTTGTGATCTGAAAATTTCAATATAAAACGATTCATTGTTCAGCACTAGCAACAGATACATCGTTTCTAAGCCGCTTATAATCTAAACACTCAAACAAAGACACAATCCTTCTGTCTGTGATTAAAGTAGTTATAACATTCTCACGCTCACTCTAGCTGGTGTACAGCGCCTCCCTGTGTTCACTATGGTATTGCAGCTCTGCACTTCACACTAGAGGAGCACAAACAGCCGTAAGGAGGAAGAATGTGCTTCTTTTGGCATAAGGTACATTCAAAGTGTCCATTCTTTTCGGTCATGGAAAAAAATGCTGCTGTCACTTTTGTGAAGAAGCTGGTCTTCACCTTGTGGCTACAAGCTGCCAGTAGCGTTTCTCATCACTGCCCAGACAGGGAACTCGCTCAGCTGGAAGAGGGGCACCCCCCATGTGGTGATGGCCAACATGACGACCAGAACTCCGATCAGATTCACTCCAAAACCCGCTTTAACCTGCAAGACACAGCAGAACGGATGAATTAGGTGAAGCAGCACTTACTAGTGTGTGTGTGTGTGTGGAGCACATTCCTTGTGCATGTGAGTTTAAACACACTCGCTGCAGTTGTATAATCCTTGGCACATCAATAGAAGACCAGTGTAATTGGCTGCTGATGTCTCACCATGTCACTGATCTGCACGTGTCCATAACTGAAAACAATGGCGTTGGGAGGGTTTCCAACAGGCAGCATGACGCCGAAGGAGACGCACATGGTGGCTGGGATGAGTGTGTGCAGCGGGTTTATCTGCAGCGTCTCCGACTGAGGGGAAAAGATCAAAAGTTGCTTCAGAAGCCGCTCAAAATAAAACACGACATTTCTCTCTGTGACCGCACATAATTCAGCTTCAGCGACCAATCAAATGACTTCCACACACAGGCAGATGCAGAAGTTTGGCTGCTGTTTTGTTTTACATGTATGTTTAAGTGAAAATAAGTGCATGATTATTTATAGAGAACAATTCTACACAATTAATGCATAATGTTTTTTTTGTGTTTTTTTTAAAAAAGGTTATTTTTCGGTAAGCTAAACTAAAATAGAAATTCTGCATTTGCATATAAATGCATAATTGTGTCAATCATAAGGCAGTTGTACTGTTGAAATTTTGCAGTAAAATTAAACCTCCTGCCTTGAGAGTCTATAAGATACACCATGAATCCAGACACCACATACATATATATTTATATATATTTATATATTTAGCATATATATATGCTAAAAAAAAAAGTCTATATGTAAAAAAAAATCATGAATTATTAATTTAACATACAGATGGGGAATTTTGAGTCTTGGTTGACAATCCACTATATGGTTAAATGTACAAACTCCAATTTACACATTTTAAAGGATTAAAAAAACATGCAATAGGAACATGAATGTGTGATTTGTTAACTCAAACTTTTATTTCACTGATAAAAATTCAAAGATATTTCCATTGCTTCCACTGATAAAATGAAGGGTATTTTGTAAATATATTCATAACTGTAGAAACAGTGTAAGCATGTAACACAGTGGTAAACACCTCTATTCCAGTTTTTTGTTTGAGTGTGTTGCAGGCATTAAATATTTGTTTCTATTAACAGTTGAAACATTGGTAATCTTTTCTTTGATGTTTTATAAGTAAAAAAAATACTCCTTAAAGTAAAGAACGCACTTGTTTTTGTTGCATTTTATGAAAAAACCTTGGAAATAAGGTTTGGATCTGAATTCCTTACTGTCACGCGTATCTGATCTTACTGCATTAATACTGAGAACAGCCTCCGCTCGTCTGGTTTCAACAATGACATTCTATACTCTCGACTCTGACGTTGTGCCCTTACCAAGGCCGAGAGGATGGGCAGGAACACGGTGAGGGTGGCAGGATTGCTGGCAAACTCCGTCACTGCAGACACGAGCAGACAAGCCAACAGAGTGACGGCCCACGGGGGAAGACCACTCATAGGCTCCAGCTGCCGACCAATCCACATGGACAGTCCGGACACCTGCACACGTCCACCAGAGAACAGCACATGTAATCGTCTATATTTATATCTAATTACATATATTATCACAGCAGTCAGACACTAATACACTGTACATTAATATTCATACCTTACACCCGGCTGCCAGCGCGTAACCTCCTCCAACCAAAATGACAATCTCCCAGGGCATCAGTCTCAGGAAGTCTTTCCAGGTAATCATTGGTGCCAAGGGGTCTTCCTCCTCATCCTCATCATCCTCCACTACAGCAAAAGAGATCACATCATGTTCCAGGTTCTCTCACCATCAAGCAGAGCACTGCAGCTTAAATCTAATTAGTATTTCCCGGGAAAATTCCGTTTCCTAATGATATCACTTCTTACAACAAGGACGATCATTCAGATTTTCAATATGTCAAATCAAAATTCATATCTTAATTATAATCTGATTAAGTTTCTCTCAAACATTACAGTCACACATTCATACATGAAGAATTTATCATCGCCAAACACATCAGTTTGTTGATTAGTTACTTAGTTACTTAGAATATTAGTTACTTATAAAAGGCAACTGCAATATATGCGTTTCATGTTTATTAACTGAATCTAACATTGAAAAAATAAAACAATAAAACTTCTGTGCAGGCCGTGTATAATATAAAGCATATGTCACCTGTGCAAAAACGTTTTCTTCCCCAATGTGTGAACTTGAGCAAATTAATGAGGTAAATGCTTTTCACTTCGCTTTTCCAAAAAAAATAATGAATATTAAAATTAATAAAGGTATGACACAAGCAATGAGAAACTTGGAACATGCAATTTGAACGCAGCTTAAGTTTGCACATGGCACTGAGGAGAACTGAGGAGAACGGAGGAGAACCAAAGAGAACAGAAAAACTGAGGAGAACGGAGGAGAACCGAGGAGAATGGAGGAGAACCGAGGCGAACTGAGAAAAACTGAGGAGAACTGAGGAGAACGGAGGAGAATTGAGGAGAACGGAGGAGAACGTTCCCATGCTGCAGCCGGTGGGGGGTGGAGCAGGGAGTGTGGGACCCTGGGGGAGAGTCTCAGGGTTTTAGGAGTAATGCTGTGAGTTCTGACCTTTGCTCTTGCTGGAGAACACAGATGGCCAGGGCTTGCGGGCAGGGATGAGGAAGAGGAGAAACCCCAGCAGCACAGAGACTGTAGCGTCGGTTCTGTAGCCTTTCCTGCAAGAAAGCAGAGGATCATTACCAGTGTCTCACATTCTACAGTTTGTGCTCCTACTTCCTCCATTAGAACATTACAGTCAGATTTCTCACTGCAAACACCATCAAAGCTTCTGAATTCCCTGCGCACAAGACTCAACTCAAAGCTGAATCAGTGTTAAACTTGATCTGAACTGAAATCATGATGAATGAAGCTTTCACACACTTTTCAAAAAGGGACGTCCAGCCAGGAACAAACCCAGGTTCCCGTGTGAACCACAGCAGTGTCATCAGAATGAAGAAGACGCCCGTCACAACCTCAGGATAACTGTTGGACAAAAAGAATATTGATTTTCAGATGGAAAATGAAACACTAAGTTTGGTGTGTAGAAGAACAGAAGGTGTGTTTACCTGATGGGGCCGAGTTTCTGGTATTCCTCATGGATCCGTTTCTCGGACAGAATCTCACGTCTTGTTTTGCGTTTCTTACTCCAAGAACAAGTCTCTCTGAAACTGAGACACCGGAGGTGATCTTACTGAAATCCCTGCCCAGTGTGACCATACCGTTCAACAAACAACGGTTTAGGATAAAATGCTTGTAGATCTTGTTTTCTGGAGATTCTGGAGTGTGATCACACTAATTTCTTACCTAAAAATAAGGAAAACATCCTCTACGGCGAACACACTTCTGCACAATTTAATACACATTACTCTTCATTCGCTAAACTTGATTTAATATAGAGGATAAATGAACACACATATACATACAGTCTATTTAACTATGCATCAACGTTTGTCCTAAAGAGACTATATTTACATCTTTTTTTAAAAAAATGACATATTTTATTTATGCAGGGGTGGCCAAACCTTTGCATAAGACTGAGTGTATATATATATATATATATATATATATATATAAATATATATATATATAATTAGAAAATCAATATTAAAAAAAAATAATTTGACCAAGGCTTTTCAACCATGTGTATAAGACTCATATTTAAAGAATAATGAGGCTGAATTCGAATTCTGTTCATTCTTACTTGCATCCAAGAAACAAGCAGTGGAGCCAGATCCACGTTAACACCAGCATAATAAGAGCGATAGGCAAACTGAAGATGAACCATGTGCCAAAGTTGATGACCTTTGCCTCTGGGTATCGACTGAAAGAGAAGGGGAATATTTTATACATTATAAGTCATATATGCATTCCAACAAATACATAAATAAAGGCTATATTAAAAATTTTACATTAAGGTTGCCAAACATTTTTCTTTGTTTCTTAAATCAGATGCATCTGTAGTTAAAAATACAGCTTTTACAGACTGAGTGAATCAGTTTCCATGTGTTGCTCTTTAGGAAAATTATCTACAAATCCAGGAAACAGGTTAACCTCTGTACTCTGATTGATTTAACACATTTACTTTATCTCATTTTAAACAAACTTGCCCTATTGAGAATCTCCATACGGATAAAAGAGCATTGTGTAGGAAAAGATGGTAAACTGATATTCAATCACTAAGGTAACGAGCTTTACAGCAGATCATTCTTTCCTGACTCTCTGAAGCTTTAAACTGATTAGTGACTAAACTTCCTTTATTTTACAGAACCTTTCTCTCCACTCATGACCCTCTGTCTGTTTACATTTCACGCTTTCAGACGACATGGTTTTCTTGCTCAACTGGCAAAAGAACCTCAGTCCGACAGTTTTATTTCCGTCAGTTTGAATTAAGTCATTAAGCAATTTCCTCAGGGACAATAAAGTTTTTCTGATTCTAAAAAAACCTCTCGTCATATTTGCTGAAACTTTATGTTGTGACAGCGGTTCTGAATGTCAGAGCCAGGAGTGCGCTCAACTTAAATCCCATCAACCCTGGTTCTAGAGTCTACCGTCCTGCAGAGTCTCATTCCTGATTGGCTGATTGGTCAGATTCAGGTGCTGCAGGGAGAACATCACTCAGCACGAAGCTGTTTAGAGTTTCATTCATGCTTCATTGATGAGCAAAATAAAAACCCAATCCCAAATTCTGTGCCCGGTTGCCTCCTCTACAGGGAGGGGTTTTGGGGGCTTTGGGGGTTTTGGAGGTTTGAAGACAGCTGAAAAGATCTGGACATTTCAAATCCACTTTCTTCTCAGTCCCACCTGCATTCTCTGACATTCCTGACTAGCAGTTGATCCACAGAACATGATGGAGGATTAACGACTATAAATCAGAACCATTATTCCAAAATAAAGGCTGTTTTTTCATGGATTTCCATCTTCACGATTCACAGCAGGTTTTGTGTGGGTTGTGTGTGTCTGCTCAAAAACAAAGCAGGAAAACCAGATGTGAAAAATCTATTATCTTATAAAATGGTTTCATTCACTAGTTCTGAACCTACTTGTTAAACTGTTCTGCAAAGATGAGGTTTGTGGAGGTGCCTGTGATGGTGATGAGGCCTCCGATCGTGGCTGCGTATGTTATACTGAGAGACAGGCACTTGCAGATCATGTGGTCCCGCTTGGTGGGGTACAGGGAGTCCCTCCTAATCTTGGGTTTCTTTGGTACAGGAATGTCAATTGCAGCCTGAAAATGGCAACAAATTAGTATGTTTATTTATTTATATTATTATTATTATTATTATTTAGAAATCTCTAACAAAAACCCCATAGTTGTACTGCACTGGGTTACGCTGATCCTTCACCTCGGGTAAATATCCATTTGTCTGCTTTGGAAGGTCTGATCCCAGATCAGACTTAAGTGCAAAACCATTGGTTTCCTGCGACACAGAGAAAGAGAAATGGATTGTGGTTCACTCACAGAACTGTGGTATGATTTTATTATTCAGGTGATGCCATGTGTTTTACCTCAGACCATGTGCAGAGCTCTGGTTTCTCACAACTGCAAGAATAAACAAAGATAAATTAGAAAATGTAACAAATAATCATATTTCTGGAGACTGAGTGAACGTTTTTTTTTCTCGTTTTGTTTAAAACTCACCCGTCTTTACAGTACAGAAGCTCCAGATGGTTCTTATTTAGAGTTTCCTCTTTATCTGCAAAGATGATTAAATGTGACTTATTGAACCAAAACCCAAAAGTGCTGGTAGAGCAGCTCAACAGGTCGCCAGTGTTTAATTGGGAATTATATCAGGTTTGAACAATACAAACAAGCATAAAAGGCATGTGTTGGTCACTTTATAGCGAACCATGTTAAATTGGACTGGTGGGGGGTGTTGAATTACCGCTTTCATCTTCTTGTGTCTCTACAGTGTCAGAGTCATCGTGAGAATCAGCAATGCCGGTGTATATGAGCTGCTGGAGAACCGCTTCAGCAATGGGCATCACCATGGCCGTGGTGGAGGTGTTACTCAGCCACATCGACAGGAACACTGTGCAGCACATGAAACCCAACACCAACCTGCAACACAAATCCCCAACCAGCCTGAAGCATCTGAGCCATGATGATCTTTAACACATAAACCTACATTTGTATTTAATACTTTAATCCAACTCAGCTCTATCATTCAAACTGCTTTATTAAGCCTTATAATGTGTGAGGCTCATACTGAGAAAGCACAGACTCAGCATGGACTCTACAACAGTGAAGGTGTAGACGTATCTGCCAAACCAGGTCCTATAAGAGGTGGAGCCCCATGGCTTGGACTAGTTTGTCCAGCATATTAACACAGAAATTAAAAACCTTGAAATCTTTATGTTCCTCAAACTATTCTTCAATGTTATTCACCTAATCTGGGATTGGTGTGTTTCATATTTCATTTGTATGCATTAAAACTTTTCTTTATCTCTATTAAGTAAAAGGGCTGAAATCTGTTTGGCTGTATGTTGTTCAAAATGTAATCTGGGACAAAACGATTTATCTAATTTAATCATGAATGGATAAGTCTACACTGCTAGAGACAGATTAGACGTATATGTAAATGTTGTTTTTGCCATTTTAATGAACGATATGTTATAAAATTTAATATGGGGTCAGCAAAACAGATATTATACAAGACATCTTAATTCTGAGAAATTAATTTTGTCAAAATGACTTACATTCCGGGTTTGGCGCCGGCGACCATGACCATGCGGAGAGCAATGCGTTTATGCAGGTTCCACTTTTCAATGGAGGCAGCCAGGCATATAACTCCCATCAGTAAAAGGGTGGTGTCTTTGAAGTACTCTGAGGCTACCTGAAAGCACAGGCACAAATTAATTCATATAAAAAATGATTATCAAAATTTGTACATACACCTTGCTTTATTATGTAAACCTATTCTCTTGAAGTCAACTTGAATTTAATATGTATTACTCCTTACTCTTTTAATGTTCTTTTAATCGTGTTCATTAGGGGTGGGACAAAATATAATTTGTCTATATATTGTTGTCCTTGCTCACACAATACAATAATTTATATGCAGATGTCAAAATCTGTTTTAATTAATAAACATTCTCCACCAATTTGACCTGCTGGCGTCGCTACTTCATATGTCCTCTGGGTGGCGCTGCTCAGATGAATGTTACCAACAGGGAGCAGAGAAAGCTAGAGTGAGAGACACCCCAGCCACATTTAAACCTAAAGTCTGGGTTTACTTTTCTAACTTTGACGGAACAGACTGTGAATTATTTTGTACTGGGTCGCACCTCTGTGCTTCTCAGTGCTTTTTTCTTGTAGCGATATTATACGACTACAAGCAAACAAGGATATTTCCTGTAAATATATCAATAAAGGTTTTTATTTAATAATTAAAAGGGGAGGAAGTTTCAATATTATGCATTTTGATCATGGATTATAGCCCAAAAAAACAATTTTTCAGGCCAAGCAAGATTTCCCATTATCTCCCATTTTAAAAAACTAGACTTTACTCTTAATCTTACTAGGTTTGTTTTCCCTGCATGCAACCTAACTAAACTAAAATTATTTACTCAAGACTTCACTAAAGATAAGACGTTTTTGTGTTTTGTGACCATCTCAGCATAAAGTGTAAATGATGTGAAAAACAACCTGAAACATTCACACCAAAGTCTCATCCACAAGCTCATGCAGTTTCCATGTCACTGCCATTCTGGGAATGAACCACTACACAAATATATCTGGTCAATGGTGATCCTGTCATAGTCCCTTTATTCTCATGCACTGGGCAGATGAGGACTAATAAATTCTGCACAAAATAATTGGCTACACTCAGTTAATGCAAACCTATAACAATATGTGTTCTGTATATGCTGAAAAATGCAAGAGCAGGGGTCTTGAACTGGTAACTGAAGTGGACCATTAAAGCTATTTTCTAATATTTTCTGGTAATATTGCCATATATTTTTTCAGAGAATTAGAAGGACTAATAAAGTATAACAAAAAAGCGGTACATTTAAATAAAAGCAAAAAAAGAAAAGAAAATAATCTTACTCTGCATGTATCTTTGCAATGGATTTAATAAAATATTAATAAAATAAAAAAATACAGGCATAAAATAGTGCCCTAGTAACAATTTAATATAATAGCTTTCTATGTGATAGCTTTTAAGCACCAAA
Source organism: Lepidarchus adonis (assembly GCA_037576955.1). Lineage (NCBI taxonomy): Eukaryota > Metazoa > Chordata > Actinopteri > Characiformes > Lepidarchidae > Lepidarchus > Lepidarchus adonis. The sequence continues at coordinate 13,273 of JBBIGC010072774.1, forward strand.
CACCTTAGATCTCTAATATACACATTATATTTGAATATTTATTTATATTTATGAATTTCCCTTTAACTGAGAGGAGAAGGACAGAAAGAAAAAAAATAGAAAACGAAGCATATGTAGAGTTAATGCACCACTCAGCAGAAAAGAGCATAAAGTAGTGGACTTGCATAAAAAGGGCATATTTACTAAACACGATTACACAGACTTAAGATAACAGGTTGCTTTGTTAAGTTTATCAATGGGATTTAGTCACATGACAGAATTTTGGTTTACATAATGTGTCCGTGGGTTTAATTTGGATGCCATAACAACCTGGTACAAATAACTGGGCAACAGGGTTGAAATACTTTCAGCCTCCACAACTGGCTCTAAACATAAGGTTGTTGAAGCAACGGTCAATACTCTAAAATAATGAGTTTTTTAAACTACAGATGAAAACTGACCTGTCAAACTCAAAATGTCTTATTTGTTTGATGGGTTTGCATTATTTTAGCAATGTACTAGGAGATGTCATAGGAGACTGCATGGAAGTTCACAACTTCATTATCATTATAGTTAAAATTACAGTTACCATTACTGTTGCATGACAAAAATGAAAGAAAATGTATAATATTTTCCAAAAGCTTGCTTAATTACTTTATGGCAGGGGTGCCCACACTTTTTAGCCTAAAAGTAATAAAAATGCTTTAAAAACTTACATTTACCCTCCCCCCAATAAATAAATAAATAAAATAAAAATAATATAAATAATATAATTAGGGCTGTCAAAATTAACGTGTTAACGCGAATTAATCAATCATCATGATTAATCTGATTAAAAATATTAACGCAATTAACCCATCTGCAGCACAGAATGACTCAAAAACGCTGAAATGTCTCTACCAACACATTTTGACCAGTTGGTCCAAGTAGAGTTCCCTTCGCACATGCGCAGATGGGCAGTTGATCTGGTAGTGACGGGCAGCAGAACCAACCAACACGATATGGAAGATGAGAACCGGCACTTTGGCCTCTCGATGGGAAATTTGAGTTTAAAAAAAACTTGACGGAACAGTCGACCGACATAAAGTATTATGCACATTGTGCAGGAAGGAACTTTCTTTTCATCTAAGCACTTCCAGCTTAAAATACCACATTAACACGAAGCATGTGTTAATCGGGGATGCTGCTAGCACTCTGGCTAACGCGTCGCCCAGCTTGCGACAAACCACTCTCACAGAGCGTCAGTAAGTCTACCTCAGACAAACTCACTGACACAATTGCCAGGTGGATTGCAACAAACTGCAGACCTATTAATATTGTCGAGGATACGGGCTTTACAAAAGTTTTGCAAGTTGCCTCTCAAGATGCATTGTACAAAGCTCCAACAAGAAGCACAATAATGTAAAAAATTAATGTGCTTTATGAAACTGAAAAGGAGAGCTCTCCTCTCAGACAATGACAACAAGTTGGTCTTAGTAACTGGCTGAAAGAGGAGTAACAGAGCCACATTAATGTGGTTAAATGGTTTAGATGTTCAATAAACATGCTAAGTGCATATATATTCCCTTTTTTTTAGTCTGTGTGCTCATGCGAAATAAAATGCAATTAATATAGATTAAAAATGAATTATTTTTAATCGTGATTAATCGAAATTAATCCACAGCTACCCTGAGATTAATCTGATTAAAAATTGTAATCTTTTGACAGCACTAAATATAATATAAATATAATATAATATAAAAATATTTATAAACAAAATAATAATATACCCCCCCCCACACACACACACACACCCTTTTCTTTCTTAGCTTTTCGGTGGGAAGTCAGTGTTGTACTTTTTAATAAACAGTCTGATTTTGATTTCTTACTTGGTCCAGCTCATCCACTCATTTTTAGACTTTAGGAAAAGTAAATTGGAAGCCCCTAACTAGCTGAATTGTTTGCTGGAGTTTTGCAGCAGCTCGCACGGTTGACATAATAAACAGTGGGGCAGTAGGGTTTGGCCACAATATCGATATGGTGATATATCGTTGTCCCTACTCACGCGATACGATAATTGATACAATGGCGGCAATATCTATATTTATATGACTAAACACTCCCCTGTTGCGTGTGAACGTCTATATTTTTATTTGTGCTTATTTCTGTTTTTTTCCTTCTTTAAGTACATTTCACTGCACATCGTACTTGTGTGATCATGTATGTGGCGAATAAACTACTTCTACTAGTACTACTACTACTTTAGAGAAAAAGCGTGTCGCTCCATAATTCACTCCGTGAACATCAACATTAACTTAATGAAGGCCTTTGAAAGTTATTTGATCTTACAAATACAATTTACTTTTTGATACGTGTTTAATACATTACTTTTAAAAGGAAGCATTTTGGTACTTTAAGTAAAAACAATGACTGAAAACATTTCAGAACCACATTCTGAGGAAGCACTAAACCTTCTGTTCCAATACTTTTTGCCCCACTGTAGCTCTCGGCAGCAATAAAGGGGCTAAAAACTATAGGCCAGTGGTGCCCAGGTTCTGGAGGCCGGTTTCCAGCACAGTTTGGTAATTTCCCTGATCAAGCTCACCTGGTAAGACTCTACTGTTAATCGTCAGGTTCAGGGAGTGTGTTTGAGGAAGGGAACTACCAAACTGTGCAGGACACCGGCCTCCAGGACCAACTCTGGGCACTACTGGCCTATGGTTTTTGGCCCTTTTATTGCTGCCTATGTTTTGGGGCTGTTGCTGGGCAACACACTTTCAACTCCCTCCAAAGATTTTCTATGGGGTTGAGATCTGGAGACGGGCTAGGCCACTCCAGGACCTTGAAATGCTTCTTACGAAGCCTCTCCTTCTTTACCCGGGCGGTGTGTTTGGGATCATTGTCATGCTGAAAGTTTCATCTTCAATGCCCTTGCTGATGGAAGGAGGTTTTCACTCAAAATATCATGATACATGGCCCCATTCATTCTTTCATTTACACAAATCAGTCGTCCTGTCCCCTTTGCAGAAAAACAGCCACTGGGCATGATGTTTCCACCCCCATGCTTCACAGTATGTATGGAGTTCTTTGGATGCAACTCGGTATTCTTTCTCCTCCAAACATGACAAGTAGAGTTTTTACCAAAAAGTTCTATTTTAGTTTCATCTGACCATATGCCATTCTCCCAATCCTTTTCTGGATCATCCAAATGCTCTCTGGCAAACTTCAGACTTGACATGTACTGGCTTAAGCAGGGGACACGTCTGGCTCTGCAGGATTTGAGTTCCTGGCGGCGTAGTGTGTTACTGATTGAGCCTTTGTTACTTTGGTCCTAGTTCTCTGCAGGTCATTCACTAGGTTCCCCGTGGGTTTCTGGGATTTTTGCTCACTGTTCTTGTGATCATTTTGACCCCACGGGGTGAGATCTTGTGTGGAGCCCCAGATGGAGGGAGATTATCAGTGGTCTTGTATGTCTTCCATTTTCTAATAATTGCTCCCACAGTTGATTTCTTCACACCAAGCTGCTTACCTATTGCAGATTCAGTCTTCCCAGCCTGGTGCAGGTCTACAATTTTGTTTCTGGTATCGTTAGACAGCTCTTTGGTCTTGGCCATAGTGGAGGTTGGAGTCTGACTGTTTGAGGTTGTGGACAGGTGTCTTTTATACTGATAACGAGTTCAAATAGGTGCATTAATACAGGTGACGAGTGGAGGATAGAAGAGCTTCGTAACGAAAAAGTAACAGGTCTGTGAGAGACAGAAATCTTGCTTGTTTGTAGGTGAACAAATACTTATTTTCCACCATAATTTACAAATAAATCCTTTAAAAATCAGACAATGTGATTTTCGGGATTTTTTTCTCATTTTGTCTCTCATATCTGAGATAAAGCTATGATGAAAATTACAGACTCTCATCTTTTTAAGTGGCAGAACTTGGTCACAGACTAAATACCTTTTTGCCCCACTGTATATTTAAATATAATTATTTTTTTAGTTACATATACAAAAAAACTATTAATTTGCATACAACTGCATATTTCTACCCAAACATTTATTCAGGAATAACTGTCAGCTTTAAAACTGCATTCACTAGTTTGAATATGGAAGTCTGAAACCTCTTTTAGAACAAACCTATACTTGAAATGAAAAAGAATCCTGCTGTAATACTGCTCTTATTTTAGTTCAGCATAAGTTTTCAGGGTCAAAATAAGCTTTTAACTAATAACATGTAAACTCAACATTAGAAATGTGCATGTTAATGTTTTTTCTTTCTTCTAATACTGTAGCATAAGTAGCTGAAATTCTATACTATATTGCTATTACTCTTAACGCCACATACACTTTATTTAATCTCTTTAAGATACACATGTTGAATGCACTTTCATTAACGAGCTATACTAAAGACATTCCCCATTGGTTCTTGTAATTATACAGGTGTTCACAGCAGTGCTTCTCAGATACGCTGCTGAGACACTTTCACAGAAGGTCAAGACTACATGAGCGTTGTCCTACAGTGACGTACTCTTACACATGCTGATCAGAGCCTCTCGCACACATAGAACATATCATTCCCTGTCTGTTAGAGGAAACAAACCAAGACAATGAATTCCCTGAAACACAAGCTTCAGAAACCTTTCATTTAAACTAATCTATGCAAAAAGACCACACTACCCTTTATAGAAAAGGGGTGTTCTTCTTCCAGAGTACCAAATATAGTACGAGTTAACAGAACTATGTTAAATATGTTATGTAGGAAAGTTCACTTACCTCACTTGATTTGAGGACCCCAAACAGTGGGTACAAGAAGGCTGGCACCAACGCAGCAGCTCCCAAAGGCACAGCTTCTGATACCCAATACACTGCTGTCACAATCAGCACATACGCACAAGACGATTCCTACAGAAAGAGATTCAACAACACATGGGTAAAGAGAATGAACACTACACATTCTCTGTCATAGCAGCTAATAATTTCACAGGAGTAGCTTATACTAAAACATTATGTAAGTACAGGGGACTAATATAATTATTTTGAAATAATGCCACAAAAAATAATATAGGTTTACTTTTAACTTACATTCTTATTTCGGTTTAATTATTATCATTTTCAAATTGTCCACCATTTTGTCATATTTTAGATTTTACTCCAGTTAATCCAATATGAAAAACTGATAGCTTGTAACTTAGTTCACCTTAGAAAAGCGAACTCATAAAGAAGATGCAAAAAGATAAGCGTGTTCACCCACATCATGTGCTAATGGATAATTATTCTTGACAATACATCGTAGATTAATAGTGTCCAATAAGCAAGTTTAAGAGACGAATCAAAGGTTGTCATGCAGCGCTTGGCTCCAGTATGGTTTAAAATCTCATTAAATTAATGGCCACTTTCTTCAGCTGTAATTAGTCATAAGAAGTGAAATGTCATGCCAAGCATTGCAGCAACAAAGTCAAATGACTGTTTCATTGTGTAAGAAACTGCAACTGTTCAAGACCATCTCCAGTGATATTATAATTTGTTATGAAATAAATGAAACCCATGTATGACCACAAGTGCACACCCCTTGTATCTGAAGGTATAGAGGAAAGCTTTGGGAAGTAAATTCTTTACTCTTCCAGATGAAGATAAAGACATTAAGGACATAAAAGTAACTATTTAAAATATGCTAGAATTGTATGCTCATGTGTTTTTTTGCTTTTATGAAGCTAACTCTATTAGCATTCAATAAGCCTAAACAAAAGTTTTTTTTTCATATTTTCACACTCAACAGAGAAAAATGTAAGCTTCGTTTGAATTTGCATCACTGTATAATAGTAGACATTTGTGTGTGTGTATTAAAATTCACTACATAATAATTAACCAGTTCACTCTTAAGATTATAAATGTTCATTTAATGTTAATCAAAAGCATTGCATCAATGTAAATGTTAAATTAATTTTGCTGGCTGGAGATTTAATGCTGACATGTTGAATACCATTCCAATGTTAATTCTGAGATCAATAAAATATGTGCGTGCAAGTGTGTATGTATGTATGTATGTATGTATGTATAAAGCAATTAATTATACATGCACATAATAGACTTACAAATAGCTTCTTCCCCTGGGCCATCAGGACTTCAAATAATCCATAACGTCACACAATTAATAAACTAATGACTGAATCACGCAAAAAAACATGTATATACCACCAACACATTCTGTATATATCACCACCCCATTCTATTTTATTTATGTTCATCCTTTCTAATTTTTCTTGTTTTTTAAATATTTTAAATTCTTAAATTGCATTTTATTGTTTTTCTTTCGTTGATGCACCGCTGCTTGGGTGGAGCACCCACAATTTCATTATACTCCTGTACAATAACAATAAAAGCCTATTCTATTCTATTCTATTCTATTCTATTCTATTCTATTTTATTTTGGTTTTTAGCCAATAACTAGTAACATTGCTAAATAGCCAAATATGACATCACTAAACAATGACACAATTTTAAATGTATAGAAAGTGTGATAAATGTAAAGGTTTACTTTATCCTTCCTGTGACTGATCTGGTTTTTTTTTTATAATTAAAGTGTGAAAATTTAATTTGTATTATTTGTTGGCAATTTCCATGGGATGTAATAATTTTTTTCACATGACTGTATTAATAAGGTTTCATAACAGGCTAAAAGCAGCCAAGCAGTGTTAATACCCATTCATAAATTCTATAGTCATACAACAATAAGCACAGCCGTACACTGAAGAATAACCATGTGAATATATGACGAACTCCTGCCTTTATTCCGTCTTAGTTAAAATGCTTCTTTTTCGCTGGTTCATGGTCAATGAAAATCAACATAGTTTCACAGCCAGTAGCACCTTTGCAACTTTCCTGTTGTGTTTCGCGTCTCCTGCCGGGCTCAAAGGTGAAGGCACGCCACAGTAATGTGCATAGCTGGCAGATTAAGCTCCAGGGCAGCACATGGTGTTTTGCTGAGGCTCTAATCTGCTTGTTGCACAAGGAAATCAGTTCATTGATTCCCATTAAAGAGTCTGACCTGAACCTTTCTGCTCTTTTGCATGAATGAAGTTGTTTTAGTTCATGAGGAGTTAGGCTTGGTCTTTCTTGTCATCTTTTGATGGCATCTCCTCTATCTTCTAATGGGCCAGGTTTAGAAAAGTTCATATTTTCAGAGAAGAGTGAAGAGAATATATTGTTTCTGGTAAAAGAAAACATTGTATCATTGTAACTTTTGTTGCTCCTTAATATTTTTTACACAATTTGAAAAAACACCAGCTGTCGTTTATATTGTGCCAAATTTCTTAGAATAAACAAACAATAACAGACAATAATTCTGGCATAACATGTTTATATTAATTTTCATTATAAGTTAAAAAATATTTTTCCTTCTCCTGTACAATTACCATTTGAGAGACATGACCAATAACATACTGTTGTTGTCATACAATTTCGTTATATCAGGTGATGTCCATATTTAGGTTAATAAGTAGAAACTTTTTTAAAAAAAAAATCATTACTGTAATAAGTAGATAAGGACATTTTCAGGAGATGAAAAAAACATGTTTAACCTTGAATGCAATTATTGTGGAATTCTTATGATAATTTGACACAACAAAGAACAGCTGGTGATTCAAATTATGCTATATATCTAAAAATAACAAATAAATAAATTAAATGACTTCTTATTGATGCACATGTACACAACACTGGAAAATTTATATGAACGTACCTGGATAAAATTATTTAGTACAATATAGTTGTTCAACCTAAATGTTGTCTACCCAATATAATGTGTTATTCTTCAGACAGTCTGCTTTCATTCTTTGAGTAATGGATGGGAAGGATAATTATGAAGCTATTTTGACTGACAACTGATGTGTTAATTTCTGATTTAGAACAACCTTGATTAGAGGAGCTGGTTCTGCCAGTGACCAGACTCATCATTTTCAGTCGGCTTTTTTATTCAAATTCAATCAGAAGTGAATAATTGCATCAATAAAGGATTGATCATTGTTACTGGCGCTAAATAGGTCTCAGTGTTTGCCTGATTCATCAAGAACAATACATCTGAAGGTGTCAATCACACCAGTTGACACTAGATGTAGTTGTGGGTTATTAAGCACATAGTTATTGTGACAGTATGTTAAATGTATAAACACGTGTAAATAAATGTATATCTTTGTGGGATTTCTTTAATGATTATTTTATAGAAGAGTTCCACAGATAAACATAAACAGTGTTCCTGATAATGATAATGATCATGTTTGAGGAGTCGGAAATTCTTCTTCCTTGAACACTTTCCAGATTAATGAATGGGTCATTCTGTTGCTGCAGATGTGTACCACTCGAAACTTGAGGTTTAATGTCTCAATGTTCCTCAATTGTATTACTTAAGTCAACCCAATGTCTTAGGAACAGGCATTTTATTTTATTTTCTATGTTATTCTGAAATAATTAACAAACAGGTTCACATCCAGCACTTTCTCCCTGGGACAGTGAGTGTAATAAACCTTTAAAGATGATGATGATGGTTCCACTCAGTTCTGCTTAACAAACATTTCTCTGGGACTGTAATTAATTGCAGAGTTTTTCAACCTGAAACCTTTAAAAACCCAGAAACTTAATAAGTAGGTAAGATTTATTTATGGTTTACAATACTCAACACTATTGCTAGTAGAGACAGCAACTGCTTACGCAAAATCCACTGAACAGAAATGCACTGAAGATAAAGATAGAGAGTGGAGGTAAAGAGTAAAGGTAAAGCGTGAAGATAGAGTGGAGGTAAAGAGTGAAGGTAAAGAGTGAAGATAAAGAGTGAAGGTAGAAAGTGCAGATAAAGAGTGAAGATATGTGAAGGTAGAGAGTGAAGAAAGAAAGTGAAGGTAAAGAGTGTAGGTAAAGAGTGACGATAGAGAGTGAAGACAAAGAGTGATGCTAAATAGTGAAGCTAAAAAGTGAAAACAGATAGTGAAGATAGAGAGTGAAGATAGAGAGTGAAGATAGAGTAAAGATAAAGAGTGAAAACAGAGTAAAGACAGAGAGTGAAAACAAAGAGTGAAGGTAAAGAGTGAGTCTAAACAGTGAAGACAGAGTGAAAACAAAGAGTGAAGATAGAGAGCAAAGACAGAGGGTGAAGGTTATGAGTGAAAATAGAGAGAGAAGATAGAGTAGATAGTGTGAAGGTAAAGTGTAGATAATGTAGATAAAGAGTGAAGGTAAAGAGTGAAGATGGAGAGTGTAGATAAAGAGTGAAGAGTGAAGATAAAAATGAAGATAAAGTGTGAATATAGAGAGTGAAGGTAAAAGTGTAGATAAAGAGTTAAGATAAAGAGTGAAGGTAAAGGGTGAAGGTAAAGAGTGAAGATAAAGTGTAAAGATAAAGAGTGAATATAGAGAGAGTGAAGATAAAGAGTAAAGATAAAGAGTGAATATAGAGAATGAAGATAAAGAGGGAAAATAAAGAGTGTAGATTAAGAGTGAATATATTGAGTGAAGATAAAGAGTGAAGATAAAGTGTGAAAGTAAAGAGTGAAAATAAAGAGGGAAGATAAAGGGTGAAGATAAAGAGTGAAGATAGAGAGTGAAGATAAAGTGTCAATATAGAGAGTGAAGGTAAAGAATGAATATAAAGAGATAAGATGGAGAGTGAAGGTAAAGCGTGAAGATAAAGTGTGAATATAGAGAGTGAAGGTAAAGAGTGAAGATGGAGAGTGAAGGTAAAGAGTGAATATAGAGAGTGAAGGTAAAGAGTGAAGATAGAGAGTGAAGATAAAGTGTGAATATAGAGAGTGAACATAGAGAGTAAAGGTAAAGAGTGAAGATGGAGAGTGAATGTAAAGAGTGAATATAGAGTTAAGATAAAAAGTGAATATAGAGAGTGAAGGTAAAGATAAAGAGTGAAGATGGAGAGTGAAGGTAAAGAGTGAAGATAGAGAGTGAAGATAAAAAGTGAATATAGAGAGTGAAGGTAAAGAGTGAAGATGGAGAGTGAGGGTAAAGAGTGAATAGAGTGAATATAGAGAGTGAAGATAAAGTGTGAATATAGAGAGTGAAGGTAAAAGTGTAGATGGAGAGTGAAGATAAAGAGTGAAGGTAAAAGTGTAGATACAGAGTGAAGATAAAGAGTGAAGGTAAAAGTGTAGATAGAGAGTGAAGATAAAGAGTAGAGGTAAAGAGTGAAAATGGAGAGTGAAGGTAAAGAGTGAATATAGAGTGAAGATAGAGAGTGAAGGTAAAGAGTGAAGATAAAAAGTGAATATAGAGAGTGAAAGTAAAGAGTGAAGATGGAGAGTGGGGTTAAAGAGTGAATATAGAGTGAATATAGAGAGTGAAGATGGTGTGAATATAGAGAGAGAAGGTAAAAGTGTAGATAGAGAGTGAAGATAAAGAGTGGAGGTAAAGAGTGAAGATAAAGAGTGAATATAGAGAGTGAAGGTAAAAGTGTAGATAGAGAGTGAAGATAAAGAGTGGAGGTAAAGAGTGAAGATAGAGAGTGAAGATAGAGTGAAGATAGAGAGTGAAGATAAAGAGTGAATGTAAAAGTGTAGATAGAGAGTGAAGATAAAGAGTGGAGTTAAAGAGTGAAGATAGAGAGTGAAGATAGAGAGTGAAGATAAAGAGTGGAGTTAAAGAGTGAAGATAGAGAGTGAAGATAAAGAGTGAATGTAAAAGTGTAGATCGAGAGTGAATATAAAGAGTGGAGGTAAAGAGTGAAGATTAAGAGGGGAGGTAAGGAGTGAAATTAAAGGGTGAAAATAAAGAGTGAATACAGAGAGTGAGCTGAGATGAGAAGTACTCACACTGCTGGGGTGGATGAGGGGAAGGGGCAGCAGTGACAGCGGGATCATCACCACGAGAATCAGCTTCCTCGCTGCCCACACTCGTTTAAACAGGTCCATTCTCGCGGTCTCCAGCCTCATCTGACTTCCGGTTTGGTTCAGGTGTGTTGCTGTTTCTGTCTTGTTCTCTCAGGTGAGGCAGCAGTGAAGAGAAGAGTCTCTGCTTCCAACTAAACGCTCATTTGTTCCTGACACGTAGGAATCTGGAGTAAAACGTCAGATATAAACGGAGCTTTTCTTTCAGTTGTGAACTCGCCGCCTCCTCAGTAAAGACAGACACTTTGCACAAGTTGCAGTTTAAATTTAAAGCGCTACAACTGTCCCCGCCCATTTTACAAGCCACGCCCACATATTGAGTAAACCTACCTGCTGCTCCACCTCCTCCACCTCATGTCTGATGCTGAACTCTCAGCCTTTTTTATAACCTCAGTCCTGCTTAGCATTCTCAAAAATTAAACCCCATTAAATATCATGTTATTATCATATCCAGATTTATTTTCATTTGTGATCAGTTTGGTTATTTCTTTATTAGATTAGATTAGATTAGATTAAGTGAAGAAGAGGGTGAGCTCTTCATGATGGAGTCTGAGCTCCTCTGTGATGTTACCGAGGGTCCGAGGAGACGCAGCATGTTCTGAATGTGGTCTACTCTGAAGAAGTGATGGATTCCGTGTGTTTACCTGACGACACACTAATACACACTTCAATGGTCTGAGGTTTCCACCTAGTGGCAGAGCCTCTACTTTAATACATTCAGTGCAGTTATGCACCAATCAAACACCAATAAATAAACACACGCTTCAGAGTTTTTCTGCAAAACACTGTTTTCTTAAAGGATCAGCAGAGTAAAGCAGTTAATAGCTGAAACCTCTTGGTTACTCAGTTTGTGTGTGTGTGTGTGTGTGTGTGTGTGCATGCGTGCGTGCGTGCGTGTGTGTGTTTGTGTGTGTGTGTGTGTGTGTATGTGTGTGTGTGTGTTTCTGTGTGTGTGTGTGTGTGTGTGTGTGTGTGTGTGTGTGTGTGTGTGTGTGTTTGTGTGTGTGTGTGTGTGTGTGT
>JBBIGC010072810.1:0-10652 GCA_037576955.1 Lepidarchus adonis
GGGTGGATTATAGGGGACTAAAAGTTCACTCAGATACTGTGGTGCAAGACCAGTTAGTGCTTTATAGGTTAATAGTAAATGATAACTTGGTGAGTCTGGTCATCCACCATCATGCCTCGCTCACAGGTTAATACTTGTGTGCCTCCTAGCCTCTAGAGGAAGCATCGGTGCAAGTTGGCCTTTTTAAAGGCTGGTATTGAAAATAAATCTGGCCAGCTCTCTGACTGGTTCAAAGGCATAACCATGTGTGCATGTGTTATTATCGGTTCTTCCCTTCCCAAAAGTATATTTAATTTTTCTTTATTTTGTTAGTTATCTTAGAGTTTGTGGTGATACTTAAACATTGAACTAAAAACTAAAAAAAGTTTTTATAATTTGTCAATTAAAGCAGCGGTCCCCAACCTTTTTTGCACCACAGACCGGTTTAATGTCAGACAATATTTTCACGGTCTGGCCTTTAAGGTGCCGTGGATAAATACAACAAAATAAAATTATATGACCAACACAAAATCTGTGGTATTTTGTAAATATAATAATGAAGGCGAATCCACTGTGTAATTATGTAACTTTAGCAGCGTCCTCCTGAAATTTAGAGTAACGTCCTCCTCTGCCCCTAACACACTCTGGTTGCTATGATAATGCGTAAACATTTCTTTCAGAATAAGTTTTCAATGCATTTGTGGTAATCTGCTGAATGAACGTAAAGTCCTAACGTGCACTCGCTTGCTACGCAGTTCACATATCACTCCTAAAGTGACATAATACTTTAAAAACAGGAAAATTAAAGGAATGGAAAATTTAAAAAATGCCTCTCTGAAAAACCATCAAGGACAGCACCATTAAAACTAACTTCGAAGAAGATGTAGGCGAGCCTACTTCCATATCCATCAACACCTCCGTACGTGAAACTCAGCCATCGGCAGATCAGTCTCCTCTTCCTGCTGGTCAAAAAGCACAGGTTGAAAACCATAAACACATTCAAAAGGGGACATGTTGATGGCGGTCTGTTTGAGTGTATTATGGGCGATTTCAACCCATGGTAGCTTTTCAGACCAGGTGTTGGGATTTTCAGCAGCGATGCAGCGTAGCATCTGTTCCACATCATAATTGAGTCTCTCAGTCTGTCCGTTAGTTTGAGGATGCTGACCAGAGGACAAACTAGCAGATGAACCCACCAGTCGACAGAAGGCACCCCAAAAACAAGAAGATAATTGTGGGCCCCTATCTGTAACAATGTATTTTGGAAAACCGTGCAATTGGACCACATGTTGCATTACAAGAGAAGCGGTTTCGGCTGCTGAAGGAAGTATGGGTAAGGAGATGAGGTGACACATCAACCGTGCGGTTCTTATCAGGATCCATGCTGATCTTTCCCGGAGACACAATAAACCCCAGAAAAACAATACTTATCTAATGTTTTGAGCAAGATGTCATTAATCAATGCCTGAAAGGCAGAAGGGGCATTGACGAGGACAAAAGGCATAACTTTGTACTCATAATGACCAGTAGAATTTATAAAAGCTGTCTTCCATTCGTCCTGTTATCTTACACGAAGAAGATGATAAGCTGATCTTCGATCTAATTTGGTAAAAATGCAGGCGTTTTGGAGCAACTCAAAGGCGGTGTCCATAAGTGGGAGAGGATACCTATTACGAACAGTGATGGCGTTCAATTCTCTGTAATCAATACACGGTCTAAGTCCCCCATCTTTCTTGCCAACAACAAAAAAACTGGCAGCAGCAGGAGAAGTGGATGGATGGTAAGGATAAAGAGTACAAACGGCCCCTAGGGGGCGTAGTACCGGGGAGAAGGTCTATGGTTATGTCGTAAGGACGATGTGGTGGTAATTCTGCAGCTTTATCCTTACTAAAAACTTCACATAAATTGTGATAGACGGAAGGAACTGTAGACAATACGGCAGGTTCGACAGAAGTAGTGGCAGCATAAATACATGGTGTGTTAGACAAGCTGACAGTGGAAGGGCTATCGGAGTGGGTGTGAGAAGAACATGCATTTCCCCATCTGAGTACTTTCCCTTCAGTCCAGTCAATAAGCGGGTTGTGTTCTCTAAGCCATGGTTCACCAAAGACAATCCGTAATTCAAGTGACGAAAATAAAAGGAAACAGATCTGCTCTAAGTGATTTCCTAGATGGCGTAGAACGAGGTTAGTTTGGTGGGTGATTTTCCCATTTCTCAATGGCTGTCCGTCTAAAACGCTAATGTTGAGAGGAGAGGATAAAAGGTCTCGTTGAAGCTTTAATTCCTTGTCTAACCCTTTATCCATCAAACAACCAGCCGCCCCTGAGTCGATAGTGACCTGTACCTTATGTTCAGCATTGTTATACTGTAAACTAGCAGTCCATTGTAAAACACTGGGACGGGGTTGCGGACCTAAAGTTATGCCCACCTGTACGGTACATGCTACAGCGGGCTGTTGGCCAAGAGTCCACTGAATGATCTGCAGCACCACAGTACATACACAATCCGTATTGTTGTCTGTGTTGGCGTTCGGATCTGCTCAGTTTAGCTCTTCCCACTTGAAGGGTTCCGGTTCATCCACAGGTGGAATTAAAGGAGTTTCCAAAGAATTACTGAATCTGGCGAAGGTTACCAAAGTCTTTTTTCTTAGTTTTTGTCTCTCACGGAGACGAGCATCCTGACGGGTGGCTAGAGCAACCATAAAGTCCAGATCTCTGGGTTGATCCCGAGTAGCTAACCCGTTTTTGAGTGATTCAGCGAGGCCTTGGTAAAACGCGGAAGTAAGGGCATCATTATTCCATGTGCTATCAGCAGCTGCAGTTCTGAACTCGATAGCATAATCTGCTACGGAACGATTGCCTTGATGCATGGTAAGCAGCCGCATACCGATCTTCTTTTCTTCAGGCAGTCTATCGTATCTTTCAGGATGAGCTTTCTCCTATACGTGGGTAACGACCGAGGTGGAGTTACAACGGGCCCAGGTGTCTGCTCTATGTGGAATTGATGAAGCGAATTTGAAATCCTTTGTTAATCGGTGAGGAGCCAACCCAGCACGATGCCGTGTTGGTCAATAAGCGCAGCAATGCGGTCGAGATGGGTGACGACAGCGGGATGTACTTCCGGTGAGTGTTGTTGGTCGCTTGTCGCATCCATCGTGACTTTTGGCTTGATCTTGCTGTTGCGATCCAAGCAGGAAATGACACAAACATATAAGGTGTCATTGGTGAGGATCGAAAAGAAGAGATAAAGAGATGGCAGTTCAGGGGAACAGTGGAGGTCATGATGAGATCTGGAAGACTAAAAAAACTCTTGGAGGGAACTGCTCATATGCTGGTCAGAATGACGAATCAATATTCCCATTTGACTGCAAAAAATTGCAAAAAAACTGCAAGATTTAGCAGACTCAGGAGTGGTGGTGCACCATTCCAATGTGCAAAAATGCTTGCACACACAGAGACACACAGCTCAGGGTTCTCATGTACTGTGGTCGGTTGGTGAGGTAGTTGGTGATCCACAGTGTGAGATAAAATCATCCAAAGTATTTTTTGAAACGAGTGCTGTGGACTGATGAAGTTAAAATAGAACACTTTGCCCACAATCAGCAAAGGCATTTTAGGAGAAAAAAGAAGCAGCATTTCATGAAAAGAACACCTTGCCAAACATTAAGCATGGGAGTGGATCTATCATGCTTTGAGATTGTGTTGCAGCCAGTGGCACAGAAAACATTGCACAGGTGGAGGGAAGAATGGATTCCACTAAATACCAGCAAATTCTGTAAGCAAACATCACACCATCTGTAAAAAAGCTGAAGCTGAAAAGAGGATGAGCTTCTACAACAGGACAATGGTCCTAAACAAACCTCAAAATCCACCATGGACGACCTCAAGAGATGCATGCTGAAGGTTTGGAATGGCCATCACAGTCCCCTGATTTATATATTATTAAAAAATTTTGGGTAAAAGATCTGTGCATGAAAGATATGCAAGAAAGAATAGGAGAGAATATCCCAGGCTGTGATATCTGCCAGAGTTGGTGTTACTAAGATACTTATTATGCACTACTGATTATGTAGGGTGCCCAAATATTTGCAGAGTGCCATAATAATGATTTTGCTTTTGTTCAATTTATGACATAAAAAGTAACTATGCATCAATGTTTGCTGAAAATACTGTGGATTTTTTTCCATTTCCTAGAGAGACTGTGTTTACATCTTTTCAATAAAAAAATGACCAAATTATGTTATTTGTCGAGCGGCAGCCATTTTTTGTATAAGACTGTATATGGTATAAAATATGGATTGTGTTTGGGTTTGTATGTGTGTAATTGTACCCTGCCTTTTTTTTCACCTGTCATGGCTTTATCAGTGTGTGAATGCATGTGCTTTTGTCTGCGCCACTGGGTCCTAATACCATCATTCCATGCCGACTCTCTGAGTCTCAAACAGCTGGATCACTTTCAGTCTCCAAGGAGGATGATTTATTAGACCAGCTTCTGTGACCCAAGAACACACAGTATTCCGCAAATTATATGGCCCAAAAAACTGGCAATTAATAAATACTACATCACCCTAACTACAGCATAAAAATGGAAAAACAAAAGAGAAAATATATAATAAATGAGCCACACACAGCAGAGCTGACTTTTTCTCCACAAGCACTGGTTACCAATATATTTCAATGCATACACAACCCATAGCACCACCATCAAAAATGGCATAAACATTAAAAAGACATGCATTTGAGGATAATCCCTACCTGTTTGTCTATGGCTGCATTCAGCTGAGGATATCCTGCCTTGTCCAGCTGAATTCCAGGGAAGAGATCCTCAATCAAGCTCAAAAACAGCAGCTCATCCTCATCAATCTTATGAAACAGAAAACAACAAAGATAAGACTCCATATTAAAATGGTGCACATGGTTTATGTTCACACAGATTAGCTGTGATGGATGGACTAAAGAGAGTACTTACAAGTTTTGACAGATTCATATCCCTCAGCACCCTCATGACGATGGTGGACTCTGTGTTGTTCAGACTGGCTCGCTTGGCAGCACCCAGTGTGCGCAAGTGTCATAGTCATAGTGAACCTAATTAATTACAGATCACTAGGGTTGCAAAAAGCCAAAAAAAACCCTGATAACTTTTGATTAAATTTCTTTTTTTTCCATGGGAAATTTAGTTCAGGAATTTTGGAAATATTCCAAATTGAAAACTTACAATGGGTATTACTGGAATATATGGGAATTTATGAAAATTCACTGGACATGTTGGTTAGAAACTGAGTCATATACAAAGAAAGATTTTGTTTAGTCGTAAACAGATACAATGGTGTAAAAATGTGTACCCCTTCCTGATTTCTTATTTTTTCCATGTTTGTCACACTTAAATGTATAAGATCATCAAACAAATTAAAATATTTGTCAAAAAAAACACAAAATGTGGAAACACAAAAACTAAAGGCGGGAAAAAATCTAAACAAAGTGGTTCCCCCCAATTAAAACATAATTTAACAGTGGTCACACCTGAGTTCAATACAGTCGGGCAAAAAAGTATTTGGCAGCCACCGATTCTGCAAGTTGACCCACTTAAAAAGATGAGAGAGTCTGTAATGTTCATCATAGAGAGATGAACATCATCAACTGTGAGAGACAGAATATAAAAAAAATCCTGGAAATTTAATTCTGAATTTATTTGTATATTGGTGCAGAAAATAAGTATTTAGCTCCTACAAAGAAGCAAGAATTCTGGCCTCACAAACCTGTTCTTCTTTAAGAAGCTCTTCTATCCTTCACTCGTTACCTGTATTAATGGCACCTGTTTGAACTCGTTATGTGTATAAAAGACACCTGTCCACACCTTCAAACAGTCAGACTCCAACCTCCACCATGGTCGAGACTAGAGCGCTGTCTAACGACACCAGGGACAAGATTGTACACCTGCACAAGACTGAAATGAGCCAATCTACAGTAAGCAAGTAGCTTGGTGAGAAGAGATCAACTGTTGGAGCAATTCTTAGAAAATGGAATCACTGACAATCTCCCTCGACCTGGGACTCCGTTCAAGATCTCACCTCGTAAGGTACAAATGATCTTGAGAACAGTGAGGAAACAGCTCAGAACTACACATGGGAGCTGATCGATGACCTGAAGACAGCTGGGACCACAGTAACAAATACAGTGCCCTCCATTATCATGGGCACTCCTGGTTAAGATGTGTTCTTTAGCTTCTAATAAATTCAGTTGTCTTCAAAATAATATAGGACCATAATGAAAACAGAGGAAAATCTAACAATTAATTCAAGTGCATTTATTCAGTGGGGAAAAAATGCCACATTAAGAAATAATTATTTTATATCAAACCACATATGCCACAACTATTAGCACCCCTGATGTTAATACTTTGTACAACCCCCTTTTGCCAACAGAACAGCACCTAATTTTCTCTTATAATGTTTCACAAGATGCGAGAATACAGAAAGAGGGATCTTTGAACATTCCACTATGCACAATCTCTCTAAATCTTAGTGGCTAGGACTTTGCCCCTGAGATCAGAGGGTTGAATGTTAAAGGCCCAGCCCAGGTACCGTCCCCAGCTCCCCTGATCACATGCTCATTCTAGAAGCTGGTAGGTTATGTTCTTGTGGTTGGTTAACAAATATATATATATTTATATATATGCATTGTCCGAATATACAGTAATCCCCTCGCTTTTCCGTGGGTAGTTAGTGTTGTACTTTTTAATGAACAGTTTGGTTTTTGTTTCTTACTTGGTCCAGCTCCCACACTCGTTTTTACACCCTTTCTTTAGAAGTAAATAAACCGTTAGCCGCTAACTAGGTGACTCTGCGGAAGTTTCGAACTAGTGCGCGCGGTTGACCAAACATGCGCGGTGACGCTTGTTACAACAGATGACGTTGATTGGCTGTTCTGTATGTCAATCAACTGCCAAACGCCACAGTGGGGATGGATGATTGGCTTCATCTGTACTGCAGTGTTTTCTGTGGCTCATGGATCACTCGTTTTTACGCTGTGTTGTCTCACATGTGCGGTAGTTTATGTTGAATGGCAGGGTTCCGCGATCGACTAGCGATGCCTTCGCGATTGACCGGTAGCTCGCAATCGACGTATTGAGCACCCCTGATATATATATATATATATATATTTGTTAGATATACAGTAGGGGTGGGAATGGTACCGTTCCCACTTCACTGCTCCCGGGTGCTGTTGATAGCTGCCTGCTGCTCCACGTGTGCACGTGTGATGGGTTAAAAGCAGAGGACAAATTTTGTTGTGGTGACTGTGTGTGTTCACAATGACAGATAATCACTTTCACTTTCAGATTAATATAAAAAACATTAATACTACAATGAAAACACTTGGTTGTACTGAAAAATAATTATCTCAGAATCTCACGCAAAGAAGCTACTTTGCTTAAAGTATGCTTGAGCAGCACTCATGGCTTGGCATGACGTTGGAGAACAGAGACACCCCTACCCCCCGCAGTGATGTAATTCTCACTGCCTATGTTTTCCACAAGGGAATGAACCCTCTATCTTACACACCCAGCAGGAAATAAAAACACTCATTTATAAGTAATGAAGCACAGCAGGGGAGCGACAGTTTGGTTAGAAGGAAAGCAGAAACAGTGATGGGACACAGATATGCCTATTACATGGAAAGGATTTCTACCAAGTAGTGGTTAATATGAATGTAAATATAAAATGTTGTTTCTATGCTGTAATGTGCAGAAATGTGGGGGCAGATACTATATCAAAAAGGGGTACAACACACACACACTGCACTGTTTCTAAGTTGTCAGATTGTGGCAAAATGTGTAAATTCATTCTAAATAAAGAGAATAGCTTCTGGGAAGTACATACTTTAGGACTTCCCTACAAAGCTATACAAATGACAAGTCTGCAAAAAGAATCGTGTATGAAGTGTATGTAGCCTGAGGGCATGACTGTTACTCAGCAGCCCGTGCAAGTGTCAGTAGGGCACACAGGTAGCTGAGATTACTGAGTGTCTCCCAACCAATCAGGAATGACCTTACTAATACAGTGGAAAAAATAATTATTTGACCCCTCACTGATGTTGTAAGTTTGCCCGCTGACAAAGAAATAAACAATCCATAAATTTAATGGAAGGTTTATTTTAAAAGTGAGAGATAGAATATAAAAACAAAAATCTAGAAAATTATATTATATAAAATATGTAAATTGAGTTGCATTCGACAGAGTGAAATAAGTATTTGATCCCCTAGCAAAACAAGACTTACTACTTGGTGGCAAAACCCTTGATGGCAAGCACAGAGGTCAGATGTTTCATGTAGTAGATGACCAGTTTTAGTCCACTCCTCTTTGCAGATCAGCTCTAAATTATTAAGGTTTCAAGGCACAAGTTTTCTATGAGATTAAGGTCTGGAGACTGCCTAGGCCACTCCATTACCTTAATGTGCTTCTTTCTGAGCCACTTTGTTGCCTTGGTTGTATGCTTTGGGGCATTGTTGTGCTGGAAAACTCATCCACAACCCATTTTCAGTGTCCCGGCAGAGGAAAGGATGTTGTCACTCAAGATTTTGCAGGATCTTAATCTATGACAGCGTAGTGTGTTACCAGTGTTTTTTGTATCTGCCTTGAGATAATTGAAAAGTTCCTCCCGTGTAGTTCTAGGTGGATCTCTCACTTTTCTCATGATCATCCTCACCCCATGAGGTGAGATCTTGCATGTGGCCCCAGACTTAGGTTTATTAATGTTCATTTTGTGTTTTTTCCATTTTCTAACAATTGCACCAACAGTCTCCTTCTCACCCAGCTTCTTGCTTATTGTTTTGTAGCCCATTTTAGTCTTGTAAAGGGCTACAATCTTTTCTCTGACATCCTTAGACAGCACTTTGGTCTTGCCCATGGTGGAGAGGTCAGAGTCTGATTGAGTGAGACAGCGGACAGGTGTTTTTTATACAGATAACTAGTTGAGACAGGTGAGTTAAGTGTTGTCATATGGTGACATAAGTTCAAATGGGTCAAAGGAGTATCTAACTGGTCTGCGGGAGCCAGAACTCTTACTAGTTGGTACAGTAAGGCATCAAATAGTTATTTCACTTAATGATATGCAAATCAAATTATATATTTTATATAATGTAATTTTCTGGATTTTCTTTTTGATATCACTGTTAAAAAAAACCCTACCATTAAGATTATAGACTGTTCATTTCTTTGTCAGTGGGCCAATTTACTAAAACAGTATATATGTATATATGTCCTGTCAAAAGTAACTATGATCAAATTCATGTGTATACACTAAGCAAAAAATAAAGGGAACACAAAAATAAGACTAATCCTAGATCTGAATGAATTAAATATTCTTATTAAATACTTTGTTCTTTACATAGTTGAATGTGCTGACAACAAAATCACACAATATTGATCAATAGAAATCAAATGTATCAACCCATGGAGTCTGGATTTGGAGTCGCACTAAGACTTGAAGTGGAAAAACACACCACAGACTGATTTAAATTTGATGTAATGTCCTTAAAACAAGTCCAAATGAGGCTCAGTAGTGTGTGTGGCCTCCACATGCCTGTATCACCTCCCTACAACACCTGGGAATGCTCCTGATGAGGTGGCGGATGGTCTTCTGACTAAAGCAACCACCAACTCCTGAACAGTCTGCGGTGCAACGTGGCGTTGGTGGATGGAGCGAGACATGATGTCCCAGATGTACTCAATTGGATTCAGGTCTGAGGAACGGACGGGCCAGTCCACAACATCAAAGCCTTCGTCTTGCAGAAACTGCTGACACACTTCAGCCACATGAGGTCTAGCATTGTCATACATTAGGAAGAACCTAAGGTCAACCCCACCAGCATATGGTTTCACAAGGGGTTTGAGGATCTCATTTCGGTACCTAATGGCAGCACTCTGGCGAGCACATGGAGGGAAGAAATGGCACCATACTGCTTCCTGCTGGAGGTCATTTTGCAGGGCTCTGGCAGCGCTTCTCCTGTGTCTTGTTGGAATGTCTATTCCATTTGCACAAATGCATGGGAAATTAATTGTTAATCAGTGTTGTTTCCTAAGTGGACAGTTTATTTCACAGATGTGTGATTGACTTGGAGTTACATTGTGTTGTTTAAGTGTTCCCTTTCCTTTTTTTTGAGCAGTGTACATATCACTGGTGTGCATAAATAATAATGAAAACATTGATTTGAAAGAAAGGAGGTGAATGAGGCTGAGTAAAGAGCAGACCATGGTAAGAAAGATGCAAAACTCATCTCTACAGAGTCTCCGTCTGTAAAATAAAAATTTTTTTGAATGTGAGAACTATGGCAATCTGCTGGGCAGCCACAGACAGCACAGGTAGATCAATATGGTTGAACTCATCAAATCATCCCCAGGAACTGGATGTAACACTGAAGGCAGTGATGACAAAGAACCACACCTCAACATTGTGTCCATGCTCACTGAATACCAGGTAGGAATGCAGGTGGAGATGACGTCCATCCCACATTTCATCCCCTGAGGTAAAGTCTGTGTGGTGCAAATATGTTGAATAAGACATCCAGAGAGCAAAAAAAAGTGCCAATCGACTCTAGCAGCAATGAAGGGCAGGTGCTGCTCTGTCCCTACATGTTCAGTTCCTGGTTCTTATGTGCAGAGCCCTAGCTAGAGTTC
>JBBIGC010072821.1:0-10651 GCA_037576955.1 Lepidarchus adonis
TTCTGCTGTTTGTTTGTCTCTGTTTTGTGTCTTAACTGTTTCTATTTTATTTTTGGTTTTGATTTATTTTTATTTTTCGCAATGTAAAGTGACCTTGAGTTTGTGAAAGGCGCTATATAAATTCAAATTATTATTTATTAAAAATTTCTTGCTTTGGGTGAATGACAAGGTTGCACGTAAATGGCTACATTTGGAAAGTCGTTCATGTAATCATACTTCACTACATGCCTTGCTTTGTTAGACTCTTCCACTGCTCCCTCTCTCAGAGTACACTTTATATGCTGTTGTAAAGCAATCACTCAAAATTTGGGAGCATTTTAGACAATCATTCTCTCTATTTGGCCTTATAGTATGCACTCCTATAACTCAAAATCATCTATTTGGACCAACGATGATAGGCGACTCATTTCAAACCTCTGCAAAAAAAGGAATACCAATGCTAAAAGATGTATTCTCTGTGGGTACCTTTATGTCCTTTAACCAGATTAAGCAAAAATATAGTATAGCTCAGTCCTACTTCTTCAGATATGTAGCTCAGGAACTTCGCATCCAGCAAGTGCCCTCTTTTTTCATCAGCACCACCAAACTCCCTACTAGGTTCCATTCTTAAGATTTTCCCACACTCCAAAGGGCTTGTTGGATTATATACTCTCACATCAAATGGACTTTTTAGGTCCACTGAAAGAGGGATTTTAATAAAACTGGCAGTAGAATTAAGGGTAAAGATTATTCAAAGAATATACACATCTTCGGTGAGTACCAGACATACAATTATCCAGTTTAAAGCAGTACATCGGCTGCTAAATTAAAATATATAAATCTAAATTTAAAGCTAATATCACCCCTGAATGCAACAGATGTCAGCAATCACCTGCTACACTCTCCCATACAGTATGTTTTGGTTTTGCCCCAAATTAACTACCTTCTGGGAAGCTATATTTGAGGCTTTCTCAGAAACATCTCAAACATTAGAATTAGAATTAGAACCACAAGAATTACTGCAATATTTGGGGTTACCCTACCTGATGTCTCCCTTGGCCCCCTGTGGAAAATTTGGTTGCTTTTGCGAGCTTGTTAGCAAGGCGCCTGATTTTACTCAAAAAGAAAACTCCACCAACTTTTGGACATTGGATTAGAGACTTGATGCAGAATCTGACTTTGAAAAAAAATAACATGCTATTCTAATTACACTATTCTACACAAGGATCATTATCAGTGTTCCATAAGACATGGCAACCCTTTCTGCGCTATGTCGGAAGGATGGACTTGGATCAGGGCATTACTTGACTGGCAGAATCAGACCTATGCAGGTCACCACATCGCAATTTGACTTTGTACTGTGTTCCTGTCCCATTGCTTTTGTCCACGTCTTCTTTCCTTTTTTTTGGTCTTTCTCAGTATGCTGGACAGATGTTGGGTGCAGTGGCCTGGGTGGGATTTTTTGTTATGTTGGAGGTGTATTGGGTTGTTGTTTATTCTGAAAACTTTGAACTAAAATGTATGAATAAAACCACACAAGTGTCATAAGTTGACCTCAGTAAATGCATTTTAAATGCAAGCTTGCAGCAGTATCATATGATAAGGCTTCAAGTAACAGTTTTGTTTTTAATTAAAAATGTACCATTAGTATGATGGACATAATGTATTATAAAAGAGCTGTTCAAAGAATATTGGCAAGTATTTAGAAAATTGTCAGAAAATCAAGCTGGAATTTTAGATAAATTTACATTCACATTCTTTTAAACCATCCTAAACCCTGAATGAGCTGTTATGCTAGGTAGCATCCTTGCTAAATAAAATGTCTACTTAGCCTTTTTAAGTTGTTTTATCAATGTTTTTGCAATTGCTACTTGTGGAAAGCCAATTCACTTTTCTGACTGAAGGGTTTTTTTTTTAACACTTAAGAACATATTTGGTGTTAACACTTAATATTACGGTTCTTTAATGAATATTCTTTATTTTAATCCTTTAGGTAATTTAAAAAAAATGGTACAATTACTTAGTTTAAACATTTTACATGTTTTATATGTTCTATTGTGTATAAAATATATGTTTATATGAAATAATTGCCTTTGATTTGCTGACATTTTATACAGCACTCTAGACTCCAGAAATTGGGGTTATATATGAGCCTGACAGTCTTCCTAGATCTACAGGAGCTGGTAAGATAGTAAAACCCAGACAAGCTATGACTAAATTGGGAAAAGTGCATTTAGTCATTATGCTACCCACTGCTGGAACCAGCTCTCCATGAAAGACATATTTGACAACTGTGATCAATTTAAAAATAAAGCTAAAAGTGCCGTTTTCTGCTTTCTTCATTTAATCAGAGGCTCTATTTTTATCTCAGTAATACTAGCACACAAAACAAGCACTTTTATCTGTATTAGTTTACATTGTTTTCTTTATTTGATTAAATGTAAACAAATCTTCTATATTGATTGTATTTCCCATTTGCAGTGCTTATTTTAGTTTTTATACATTCTAGCTAATTTTATCTCTATAAATCAAGAGAAAAAAATAACCTGTGTATATAAACATTGTCTTTCAAAACAATCAAGTCATGATAAAGTATATGATTGACAACAATAATTGATTTTACTGGCACTTTGCAAAGTTTTCATCTACAGAGTTAAATACAGTTGTGGAATTTTCAGTCAGTTCAGTTCTTTAGTGGAAAAAAACAAAATTTTGCACTGTGGTCACTGTCCAGAAAAACCAAAATAATTTTGCAATTTTCAATACTCACAGGGATTATTTACAGATGTATCCACAAACAGTCCAAAAACATAGAGGAATAATAATAATAATAATAATAATAATAATAATAATAATAATAATGCACACTTACATATTAATATGCCAACATGCTTCTCTGCAACATGATCTGAGAAAAGCTTCATAAGGTCATCCTTCAAGTCTCTATTCAGCTTAGTTTCAATATAGAACTTGTTCTTAAAAAAACAGAACACAATGAATAAAAACTTTAAAAATTATGAAAACAAAGACTAGATTTCATAACTCATTTATGTATATTGATGTAACTGAATGAAAAACAGGCAAATTACCATATAGATGAACACTGGAACAATACACTGAAGTGCAGCTGTGTACTGAGTGAGGGCCAGGTTGAATTTTTCAATGAAACTTTCAGGAGGGCTACCCTTGTAATTAGGAAAATAAAAATACTCGATAAATGGCCAGCCAAAGCAATGTGATGCTGTATATTTTATAAACAATTGGATATAGTTTAACACATACTTGTAATTTTGAAGAAACTTGCTGTAAGTGACATGCTATCTTCCACATCAGGTCATTATAGAGAAGTTCTGAGTGTTGCTGGCACACGCACTTATAAACATGACTGATGAACAAAAAAAGCATAAAAGTTACATCTTAAAATTCCCAGAAGTTTGTTTACTGGATACAACATCTGCTTTAAAACTATGAAAACATTAAATTATTTACCTTGTATGCCCTACAGGTAACAAGTAGCCATAATCATAACATAAACTACAAATACAGTCTTATGCAAAAGTTTGGGCACTCCTTGGAAAAAAAAAAGTTTTAGGTCATTTTGTAATGGAAAAGATGTTAACACAGTCTCTCTAAGACATAGAAAAGAATACACAATATTTTCAGCAAACATTTATGCATAGTTACTTTTTATGCCATAAAATTAACAAAAATATTAGTATGGCACTGTGCAAAAGTTTGGGCACCCTACATACTCAGTACTTAGTAACACCTCCTCTGGCAGATTTCACAGCTTCAAATGCTTTTCAGAGCTAAAAGTCTTTCAGTTCTTTTACTTGGAATTTCTCTGTTTTTTTGGTTCTTCTTTGGTCGTCTTGCATGCACAGCTCTTTTAAGATCTACCCACATATTTTCAATGATGTTTAAATCAGGAACTGTGATGGTCATTCCAAAACCTTCAGCTTGCGTCTCTTGAGGGCCATGGTGGATTTGGAGGTATGTTTTGGATCATTGTCCTGTTGTAGAAGCTCGTCCTCTTTTCAGCTTCAGCTTTTTTACAGATGGTGTGATATTTGCTTCCAGAATTTGCTGGTATTTAGTGGAATCCATTCTTCCCTCCACCTGTGCAATGTTTCCTGTGTCACTGGCTGGAACACAACCCCAAAGCCTGATAGATCCACCTCCATGATTAATGTTCTTTTCATAAAATGCTGCTCCTTTTTTCTCCAAACAAGCCTAAAACCAAAAAGTGGCCAAAAAGTTGTATTTTAACTTCATCAGTCCACAGCCCTTGTTTCCCAAATGCATCAGGATTCTGAAGATGTTCTTTCGCATAATTCTGGATTTTATGATGAGGATGCAGGTAAGGTTTTCTTCTGCTGACTCTTCCATGAAGGTCTTATCTCTCTTCTTTTGGGAATTAGATTTGTCTTTCTGACCAGAATATAAGCAGTTCTCTCTGAGAGTTTTCTTGGTCTTCCAGATCTCAGCTTGACCTCCTCAGTTCTCCTGAACTGCCATCTCTTAATTACATTTCTCACTGTGGAAACTGCAATCTGAAGATGCTTTATTTTTTTGTACACTTCTCCTGCATTGTGGGCATCAATAACCTTCTTTTTCAGAGTCTTACACAGAGTCTTAGAGGAACCCATGGTTGTTGAGTGTCCACAAGTGTGCGCACAAGGTTTGAAGAGTCAGAGTATTTGTAAAGCTTTGAAAATGGCACCAACTGACATTTACTAATGACATTTACTAATGACATTTACTAATGACATTTACTAATGACATTTACTAATGACAGCTGTTGACGTGCATCAGATCTAACAAGCTGATTAAGGTCTGAAACCTTGTAATAAGAATCTGAGACTTTGGAACTCTGCCCAAACTTTTACACAGTGCCATAATAATGTTTTTATTTAAATTTTTTATTCCATGTATGGCAATAAAAGTAACTATTCATAAATGTTTGCTGAAAATATTGTGTATTTTTCCATGTCCTAGAGAGACTGTGTTAACATCTTTTCAATTACAAAATCCCCAAAATCTGTTATTTATCAAGGGGTGCCCAAACCTTTGCATACGACTGTATATATACATAAATAACATAAGGCCTATGCAGTTGATGAGGTTTACAAACACACTGTAAAAGAGTTTTTGTACAAAGACACATTTGTTTTCATGTAAAACCACATAATCTCAAAATTTACCAGCAGAATTTAACTGGATCTTGCTAGCCACAAATTATTTGTCCAAAAAGCAAGCAACATTCATGCAATTACATTTAAAATAGCTATTCCTCAATTCTGTTTAGTACTAGTACTCTGTTTATTTTATAACAAGTCAGTTGTTTTCTTGTGGACATGCTGACCTAAATTTTCTATTACTTCTTGTTTGCACACTGGTCAAACAGTCCTGTCTCATCAGAAATGGTGGGTTGGTTGTTCTTAAGTTAACACAGTTAGCACGGTTATACCAGAAATTAGGTCTAGCTGACTAATTACGGTTTTGCTTTTTGAATAATCTTACCACATTTTGTTTTCTTATTAAACGAAAAAGAATTTGTCAAACAGAGTCTTAAAGAATGGTTGAAACTAGGGCAGCATTACAGAATAGCTGAATCAAGCAGTACTCTACAATCTCCTCAATTTCAGGCCTAGTTCATGTGTGCACACATTTCTTATTAAGTTTTTGATAATGCTTACACGTCATGTAAGTAAAAAGCACATCACATACGTTTTTTAAATATTTTTTTTCGACATATTTTAACATATTTTACAAATATCATTTTCGTAATTAAATGAACAACAGATCAGGAAATTAGTCTGGAATCTGGAATAGTCAAGTTAAGTCAAATTTATTTATACAGCGCTTTTTACAACTGATGTTGTCAGAAAGCAGCTTTGCAGAGTTTATAGAATTTATAGCGTTTTATAGTGTATAGCACAGTTTTTTTGGTAGACTGGGATGTTTATGTGTGCATTTAGGTTTGCTGACAGTCGAGTGACCAGCTGCCTTATCTCCCAGGATTCCCTCTGTCTATGCTACCTTTCTGGATCTCTCTTTAGTTATGCTGTGTGACGCCCCGAGTGGCACGCACGGCATCAACCCACTCCGGTGGCGGAGCAGCGGAAAACGGAAGAGGCACAGGACCGTAGGCAGCGGCGGAGCGTTGCCTGGGGAACGGTGTCGCTTCAAGACGTGGGTGCTCAGAGAGCCCGCCCTAATTCAACAGGGCTGCTCGCCGATTGACGGCTCGTCAGCAGGGTGTGACGGTGGACTCAAAAGAAGAGGAGTGCAGTGAATCGAAAAGGAACGCGGAGAGGACAGACAGGAGTAAAGGAGCGAGCCAGTCGACTGAGGACTGAAGGAAGGCTGGTAACTGAGCGACTGAGCAAAGCCACATTGAGCGTGCGGGAATGATGGAACTGGAGCGAGCCCATGCTTCTGAGTTTCCAGTATTTAACAATTTCTTGATAAATTTTAAAAGTTTCATCTGTGTTAGAATTTACAAATTTACAACTTAAGAAAGTTATATCTGTTTACTTTTAATGATCCATGAGAAGATGAAAATGTATTTCACTAATATGCATTGAAAAACTATGTAATGATTGACAGGTACAGCTAGAGCAGAGATTCCTTCTTTCACTGCCTCATGGTGTCTGTTATGTTTCAATGCAGACTGTCATAGCGAGCAGAGAATGTCCTAGAGCAGATAATCCAAAATTAAAAGAAGAAAAAAAAGGCATCTGAGAACTACATCCTCGTGTGTCGTCTCTTCTTATTCACAACAAACACAACGCAGAAACAGACCCACTACAGATTGGTGCCGTGACCCTTCGTTTGATCTGCTGGTTGCTGACCGCCTGGGATGCTGCAAGAGTGACCATCTTTGCTGGAACTGCACTAATGTCGTCGTTGATCTACATTATCGGAGCGGTTCATCAGTGACTGGTTTGACCTTTTTCTGCAAAAAGAGTTTTGACAGTAAGGACACTTAATTTTACAGGCATTTAAGACATGGCTGGTAGAGGACGAGGTGCACTTCTAACCACACCTGACTTTCAGATTTTCAGTTTGTGGGTCCTGAGTATACAAGCACTGGGAGGGGTGGAATGTTAAGATTGTCAGTTGATACTGAGACACCATTTCAGTGATTCCAGTAGCTCAGACATGCCTTTGGCTGATTTCTACTCTGTGAAACCTTACTCTAATGAAAGTTCATTAGATTATTGGATAAGGTTAAACAAAGCAGCAGAGGTGGCCGAGCAGGGCCTTAGGGAGGAAGGCAGAACTTTAGATAATCGGAGTAGAGAACTGGCTGTAATGTTTATTCGACACTGCCCTGATGAGGATCGATCACTAGTGTTCAAAAGCAAAGCTGCACAGGCGTGGACAGCTTCTGAGGTCAAAGAGAGACTGGACGAGATGCTAAGAGAACAGAAAGCGACAAAGCGACTTGCATGTCAACAAACAACAAAGGTTCCTGAGCCCATTAATGGTTTAACATCCTTGTCTCCTCATAGGTCAGAAACAGCCACAGCAGCAGCAGATAATAGCGCTCTAGACAAAGTCTTGACCATGTTGGAAAAGACTCTTGTTTGCAATGCACAGTCAACGCGTTGTGGCTGGTCCAAGAATGCTAACAGACAGAGCCGTGAATGTAGAGTTTGTAGCAGCAGAGACCACAGTACTACAGACCAAGATGTACAACCTCTGCTTTAAGTGTTTCTCTCCTGGGCATTTAAGCTTCAATTGTGAGAAAACTGTACCCAAGGAGAACACTGGCAGGCAAGGAGAAAGCTCCTCAGGGAAACTAGAGAGCCTCCATTGTGGGGAGGGCAATGTGGGGCAAGATGAAAGGTCCTCCTTGGATACTGATGTTGAGTAAGTTTATTAATTTTAAATTTAAGCAAGACAAAACTGTGATTTTTCAAAATACTATTCAGTCAATGCAGAGTGTCTGTTTTGTACAAGTGTTTTGGTGCAGGACAAGGTCTGTCTGAGGGGAATGCTGGACAGTGGTTCCATGGCGACTACTTTGAGTAGTGACGTTGTACCTCAACTGAGAGAAGCTGGAATTCTGGACCAGGAGTTGTTTTCCCCATCAGACATAGTCTTGGTTGGGTGTGGGGGGAAGCAGACTAGTCCGGTAGGTATGTGTGATCTGAAAATTGAGGTGTACAAGTCCTGTTTTAGTGTCCTAGTTCTTATTGTGAGTGGACAGGTGGACCAGCTTATTATTGGAACCAATGTGTTGAAACCCCTAATCAGAAAAATGAAGTCAAATGAAGGATTCTGGAGGGTTCTAGATAAACCAGACCAGTCAAATCAAAATGAAGGTTGTCAGTTTCTACGTATGCGTGCAGGCATTGAGAGGTGGAGGGGTAGTACTGTCCCTGACAAGGTTGGTACGTTAAAGTCGAAATCTGCTGTTGTTTTGCAGCCGATGAGTGAGGGCCTTGTCTGCGGTCGGTTTCCACCAGGACTGAGACTCTCAGTGGGCAGTATGGTTGTAATTGAGCCTAGTACTTCTCGCTGTACCCATCGTAATATTCTTGTCAGACGAGTGATCTCGCACTTATGGGGCGATGGTTGGCTCCCGGTGAAAATTATAAACCCCACAAACTCTGAAATTGTGCTGCGCAGGAACGCAAACCTGCCTATCCATGCATTGCCTTAGAAGATCTTGATCAGGTGCCGGAGCAGAAAGTTTTCCAGAACGTGGCCATGAATAGTGGAAGTTCCTGTGGTAGTTTATCGGCAAAGAGCTCAGTGTCTGGTATTGGGCTCTCTAGTGACTTTCAATTTGATGGTCTGAAAGACTTAAATGTGAAAGACTGCGAGGTGTTGCCTTTTTGGAGAAGCAGGTTAGTTGATCTGATAAAGAAATAGGTGTGTGTTTTCTCCAGGCATTTATTGGATTGTGGTGAAGCAAAAGGATTCTATCATCACATCCGTTTAACGGATGACAAGCCCTTTCGGTTACCTTACCGCAGACTTTCACCGGCACATTATCACAAGCTGAAGCAGACTTTAGATGAAATGGAGCAGAAAGAGATCATCAGGAAATCATCCAGCGAATTTGCATCACCATTGGTATTAGTTTGGAAAAAAAATGAGGACTTGTGGCTGTGCACTGACTTTTGGTGGTTGAATGCCCGCACTGTGAGGGACGCACACCCCCTCCCTCACCAAGCGGATGTACTAGCAGCTTTGGGGGGGGGAATGCTTTGTTTAGTACCATAGATTTAACGTCTGGGTACTATAACATCCCTTTACATGAGGAAGATTCACAAATTCACAGCCTTCAGCTCTCCCCTTGGGCTGCATGAGCACAATCGCTTACCACAGGGTCCCAAGGATCAAATTATGATCCTTGAGACGTTGAAACACCAGTTCAAGTCTCTGCAGACTTTCTTCTTCATCTTTACCAAAGACCAAAAGGTCATCCAGGTAGCAGAGCAAGCTCATGAAATTTTGATCACCGAAAATAGTCAGCATCATTCTCATAATAACAACCCACTCAAGTAAATTTTAACCAAGACAAAGCTTGATGTCTGTGAGCAGAGCTGGGTTGCGAAGTTGGCCCCTTTCAAGTTTGACATACAGTACATACCGGGACCAAAAAACGTGGTAGCTGATGCCTTAAGCCGGGAGCCTTTCGTTACCTCTTGGATTTTGCACAGAATTACCAGAACACCATATGACGTCTTGAGACATGAAGCGGAGACACTTGAGATTGAGCAGGTGCAGGGGATGTTTCATTTGTCCTGTGACCGTACAAAAGAGATTGTTGAGAAAATGTCCCGGTCACAACAGTGTCATGTAGTAACTAATTTGGTCCAGATTTTTTTTGGTGGGAAAGCGTCTTGCGAGGAGATATCAGCTGTACTCCGTTCTCATCATCACTGGGAGGAAGCTGCTGCAGCTAGAGCAGTCGCATATGTCCAGCATTTGAGGGGTTTAGAGGATGACGCACAGTATCCTCTCAATAAGCTGACTCATGCTGAGCTGCTCAACAAGCAGTGCAAGGACCCAGTCATAAGTAGGGTGCGTTTTTTTGTAGAACGGGGTAGATGGCCTTCTAGGAGAGAAAAGGTCATGAGTTAAAGGAAACTGTACGAACACTTATACAATGGAGTAAATTCACTGTCAAGTTAGGCATACTTTACCGGGTGTTTAAGAACCCATCAAAGAAGAAAAAGACTTTTCAGTATGTTGTGCCAGCTGCCTTAAGAGGTCTGGCCCTAAAGGGGGTCAAGGGCCAACACCGCACTCTTTGGCTTGCGAGGCAACGATTCTACTGAAATTCTATAGAGAATGACACAAAGCAATAGGTGTCGCAATGCAAAAGATGTGTGTTGCATAAGACTCCTGAGCCGGAAGCCAGAGCGCCTTGTGTCGATAATTACAACAGCACCACTAGAGTTGGTTTGTATCGATTCCTGGATGGCTGAGGATGTCAACAACAAGTCAGTTGATGTGTTGGTCATGACTGACCACTTTACAAAACTTGCAAGTGCGTAGGCTTGCCCAAATCAAACTGTTGCCCGTGTTCTGTGGAACAATTTCTTTTGTGTATATGGTTTCCCAGCACGAATTCATTCAGATAAGGGTGCAAACTTTGAAAGTTCTCTAATTGCTGAAATGTTGAAATTGTCAGGTGTCGCTAAAT